>CAUYQU010086105.1:0-81588 GCA_963574635.1 Cheracebus regulus | reverse complement strand
CTTATTATCCACCTTCTGAAGCCTAATTCTGATGATTCTTCGCACTCGTTTTCCATCAGGCCTTGTTCCGTTACTGATGAGGAACTAGCGTCCTCTGTAGAAGGAGAGACTTTCTGATTTTGAGTGTTCTCAGTTTTTTTACGGTTGCTTCTTGGCATCTTTGTGGTTTTATCCACCTGTCGTCTCTGTAATTACCAGCTTTCAAGTTAAGTCTCTGAGTGGACGTCCAGCTTGTTGATTCTCAGCTCCAGAATCTATGTAATTTTCACTGCGGCGACCTGCAACGCTAGCTAAAACAGCAGCGTTGAAATTCGTGGTGCTTTTCTGCCCGGGGGTCTCCGCTCTGGCTTCTCAGTCCCTTTTTCAATCAGCTGAATGGACTTCTCTGCCTTACCAGAGCTCCAAACATCATCCAAAAGGAGACCCAGTCCCGTTTACTCTGCACCAAGAGCTGCCGGGCCAAGGCACCGGCAAAACAGCCGCGCCAGCCGAAAGGGTGGCGCTGGCGACCCGTGGGGCTCCTCCGCTGGGAATGCCCCGGTCCGTGGGCATCAAAAATTTGTTGGTAAGTGTGGCGTCCACTTGCTCTCTGCGCTTTCACTGGGAGCTGCAATCCTGAGCTGCTAGTAATCGGCCATCTTGGATCTCTCTTAACCTTTTTTTTTTTTTTTTTGAGACGGAGTTTTTATCTTGTGACCCAGGCTGGTGTGCAATAGCACAATCTCTGCTCAAGGCAACCTCTGCCTCCCAAGTTCAAAAGATTTTCTGCCTCAGCCTCCTGAATAGCTGGGACTACAGGTGCATGCCACCATGCCCAGCTAATTTTTATATTTTTAGTAGAGACAGGGTTTTGCCATGTTGGCCAGGCTGGTCTGGAACTCCTGACCTCAGGTGATCTGCCTGCCTTGGTGTCCCAAAGTGCTGGGATTACAAGCATGAGCCATCACCCCCAGCCTGATCAAGTCTTTATAGACCAAGGATAGCACTTAGTTGAGAAGAGGGCTGAGAGGAGCCTGGCTGGAGTTTGGTCAAGGAGAGAATTTTTGTCAGTAGTAGTTATCGTTGGGTTAAGCAGGTATTAATGAGCAAAGTATTTTCAAAGTAACTGACAGGAATTTATGTTGTCCTTTTGAATGTAATAAAGAAGACTAATTATGAATGGGAGTCCCTAATCTGACTTTATAATTTGAAAACATTAAGAAGGGAGTGATATCCTGTTAAATTCATGGGCAGTGCTGCAGAATTTTTCCACAAGCTCATACATTATCCAGAGGCATAAGGACAGCCAAAGTGTGTTTAAGGATATGCCACTTCTTTTTAAAAATGAACACAAGGGGATATGAGTAGCCTGCCTTGGCCAGGGGGAGGAACCTTTTTCTAGCAGGCCTAGCAAAGGAGATGTGAGAACTGGGCATCATTATTCTGTTTAGTATGGGAGACCTGGCCTTGACTTATGGAGCAATAGGTGTTCTCTACAGGGCCAGGAAGATGAACACACAGAACATCAGAAAAAGTAAAATAGAAAAAATAAGTAGAACTTTTTTAAAAGGGGAAAAAGTATATATTTGCAGAAATGACATTTTTGAATAACAGAATACCACTGACCAGGTAATCTATAATGAACAGCACTATACTGGCTCACAGTTCTGGAGGCTGGGAAGTTCAGTATCTAGGTGCCTGTATCTGGTGAGGGTCTTCTTGCTGTCTCACTCCAAGGGCAGAAGGTGGAAGGGCCAAGAGATAAATGGGGGCCAAATTGCTCTTTTATAATGGCAGTAATTGCACCCATCAGGATGGAGCCCTCATGGCCCAATCGCCTCTTAAAGGCCCCACCTCTCAACACTGTTACAATGCCAACTAAATTTCAAATGAATTTTGGCGAAGACAAGCATTCAAACCATAAGACTAAATATATAAAAACCTTACCAGTATAGTCAAATAAGATTAAAGTAGACCTAAAAATGGCATTGTGTTTGGCAATATGACTTACCCTGGAGAATGACTGGGAACTGCCAATTCAGAGTAACATGACTTGCTTTGCTATAGCAGTGAAATTTCTGGGATCCTAGCCTCTTGTATCTAAAGTAAGCAAGCAAAATATCTTCCACAACTTAGTATGAATATATAGTTTTTTTCTGCTGAAATACTCATGCCAATTAATACTTAGAGTTGTTGAATTACTATCAAGCCAACTCTGTACAACTTTCAAATAAATCTATGTTGCAATTAGATGTCATCTGTTTAAAAGGATATAATATTGATATAAATTTTGAGTCATTTATGTAAGTGTGTGTTATGACTAAAATGATTCAATACACTGCTGTGCTCCAAATAGGTTTTATGTTGCACCATCAATTAGAATGCTCTTGCTCAAGTAAAACGAAAAAATTTAAAAGTTATGCAAATTTGTTTTTAAATATTCATCTCAAATATTTTACATTTTATCTCCTTTAAATGTGTTTTAAACAAATTTAATTGCATTGGGTACTGTATTAAGTGTACTGGAAAGATTACAGTGATCCTGCCCTTGATATAACATCTACAAGCAAATATTCGTTTTTTTTTTTGAGATAGAGTCTCACTTTGTTGCCCAGCCTGGAGTGCAGTGGTGTGATCTTGGCTCACTGCAACCTCCGCCTCCCTAGTTCAAGCAATTCTCTGCCTCAGAGTCCTGAGTAGCTGAGATTACAGGTGCCCACCACCACGCCTGGCTAATTTTTTGTATTTTTAGTAGAGACAGGTTTTCACCATGTTGGCCAGGCTGGTCTTGAACTCCTGACCTCGGCCTCCCAAAGTGCTGGGATTACAGGCATGAGCCAATATGCCTGGCCTGCAAGCGAATATTCTAAGACAGTCCCTGGAAAGGAAGCCATATAGACAGTTTTACAGAATCCAGAATAGTTATCAGAATTAAAATAGACCAGTCATGGAAGAAAGAATCAAAGGGTGAGAGAAAAGGAAAAGTTTACAGGCATGGTGTGATTAGGGAGAGTAGGCATGGGTGTTCTTTGCCCCAGAAATGTAGACAAATTGTCTGCGAGCTGTATTTCTCATTAGTCTGGGTCGTCTCCAGCTGACAATGACAGTGGGATCATGTAATATGAATTGTGTGTGGCAACCAGAAGTCAATGGCTAAGGGAACTAAGAGGCTGCTTGGGGACCCTAATGGGTTTGGAGGGTGGAAATAACATATGCTTTGGAATCCATAGACCTGGGTTAGAATTTCTGCTCCAGCCCCTATTCGGTGGGTGTGCCCTAGTGCAAGTTTGCTGACCTCTCTGAGTCTCAGTTTCCTTATCCTGAAAGAGAGGGTGATGCCTATTTTGCTGAGTTGATTTAAGCCATAAATAAGGTAAGGACTGGTAAGTGACACACAGTAGGGCCTCATTAGAAATGAGTCCCTTTCCCTATCCTTTTCCTTCTCCACAGCTCTGATGCCAACTGTGGCTGCTACACACTTTTCCTAAAGGGTAGGGTGTAGTTTTGTTGATAGAGTGGGAGCAATTGCTAAATAAACATTAACACTAATGGGCTGAGACTTATCTGGTCCAGAAGGGAAGCAACATGGTAATTACATATTACCTAGATGGTACTTTCTGTTCCATAATTGAGCCCCCTGTCTGCCTCTGAGTGTAGACTTTGGGTGGGAGGTGGGGAAGAAAGCTGCCCCCTGGGACTCAGAGTTTTAGCAATCATGTCCAAACAAGCCATGCACCTGTGTTCCCTGTAGGTTTTTTTTAAAAAAATATTTAGTTACATATTCTGAATTAAGAGAGATGGTGGCAACCCAGGTGTAGAGAAGGGTATTCAAGCACAGCAGAGTCCCTACCATGGGGCTGTGAGCCTGTGGCAGACAGCAAGAGAGACCGAAGGCAGGCTTCTGCATCCCACCAGCCGGAGGGAACAGTCAGTGCCTGCAGAGGCTTTATCACTTCTTGCCCCAGTCGGTCCTGATGGCAGCTCAGTAACTAGAACAAGAGAGTTTACTACCTCCTGACCTTTAGGAGAAAACATACAACACAGTTTCATGATTAACACATTCATTTATGTAATGAGAGATACAAGGAGAAATTAAATATACTTCCTGCCTTCCAGGAGTGCAGATGCCGAGAACATGGGAACACAGTGGCAGATGTATGTGGGGACTGCCCTAGAAGTTTTGCTGGGGATGAGCAAGAACAGGCCACTCTCAAAACAAGGGGGAGGCATTCCAAGCAACAAGAGAGGAAAAAGCTTGTCTGAGGACCCATCAGGAATTTAGCAGAACTGAGGATGGAGGGGGTGGGAAAGAGAAGGCAGGCGAAGGAAAGAGAAAAGTGTGCTGAGCCTGCCAGAAATCAATTAGGGCAAGTTTTTGAAGGCCTTGTCTGTGTCATGTTACTAAGTTTGATTTGTTTTTCCTGCAGATACATATTTCAGGACTCCCCACACATTTTAGGCTATTTTTAAAAAACAGTTATTAATTAGCAAACATTAAAATAACTGTGAATAATAAACACTTCCTGAACAATCTAAGGACCTTTAAGTTTTAAGATTAATCCAGCAGGTTAGATGTTTCAGTTAGAATAGCATGGATGAAAAGACGGAAGATACATCTTTTATTTTAAATGTGCGCTCTAGGACGATTCAAAGAATTTAGGTGATTAGAGAAAAAACAACAAATGCATTCAAAATTATTGACATCTATTGAAATTATTCAACATCTATTGAAAACACTCATCTGTTTATAATTTACTAAAAAATCATGACTTAATGAACTTGAAATAAAATGATTACACTAAGTGTTATGATTGCTTGATATACCTTCTAACATGTATATTGCATTTAATTCTCACAATTACCTAGTGTACCTTGTGCAGAATGGGCACACTTTTTTTTTGAGAGAGAGTTTCACTCTTGTCATCCAGGCTGGAGTGTAGTGGTGGGATCTGGGCTCACTGCAATCTCTGCCTCCTGGGTTCAAGCAATTCTCTTGCCTCAGTCCAGAGTAGCTGGGATTACAGGCACACGTCACCACGCCTGGCTAATTTTTGCATTTTTAGTAGAGACGAGGTTTCACTATGTTAGCCAGTCTGGCCAAACTCCTGACCTAAAGTGATCTGCCCACCTTGGCCTCCCGAGGTACTGGGATTACAGGCATAAGCCACCATGCCTGGCAAGAATGGGTACTTTTTAATCCCCATTTTACAGCTGAGGAAATCAGGACCTAGAGAACTTGCTAGATAAGGGCTGAGTGCCAGCACTGGAGCTTCAGACACTGCATTCCTGGCCCAGGGTCATTTTCACAGTCATTCTGTGCCCTGTAGTTAAAGCAGGAAGATCTTTTGCTACATTGAATGATGTTAACATTCTCATAGTTTTTTCCTATTATGAGCTGTTACTCCACCCCAGCCAGGCTGATCTGGTCACTTATTTCTCCTTGTACTGAGTGATGGAACAATCTTAGAATTATCTCTCTTATTCTCTCCACCTAATCAATCAGTCGACCACCAAATCAATCAATTAATTCAACAAACAGTCATCTATTATGTGCCAAGAACTATCAACAAAAGTAACATAGACCTGCTTTCATTAGAACTACGATCTAGTAAATTCTGGTACTTAATTCGATTCCTCTTTCCAGCTTGGCAATAAATAATGTAAAAAGTAAATTTCCTTAGAAGTTTTCAGAATACATTAATTCTACAGCCAGTAAAGGAATAGTGTTCCAAAACAAGAAAGCACACTTCGCCAGAGCAGTTCATCTCGCGATGCTCTGGCCAGAGTGGAGGAGAGGGCTGCATGGTGACAGCACCCCCATCCCTGACAGCCCCTCTCCCTAGCTCCCTACCTCTTGGCCATTCTCTTCAGGCTGGCCAGCAGGTCTGGACCCTTAATCTTAGGCTCAACGTATCGTCAGTCCTTTGGGAAGACACTTGGGTGCTGCTCAAGCTTCAGAGCAGCTTTCTAGTATTTCTCTCTATAAATCAAGTAAGAGGTTTAAAGTCTCAGATAGGAAACCGTGAAGGAAATCATTAAGGTTACCGTGACCTATCTTTTTGCCAGAGGTTCTCCAGCTGGAGCCTGCTTCTATCAGAATCCTCTGGATAGCTTGGTAGAGCTCACATGGCTGAGCCCACCCCAGGCTCCAGGTTCAGCAGGTCTGGAGTGGGCCTGAGAAGCTGTATTCCCCTCCCCTCCCCTCCTCCCCTTCCCTCCCCTCCTCCCCTCCCTTCCCTCTCTCTCTCTCTGTCTTCACCTCCCCTCCCTTCCCTCTCTTCCCCTTTCCTCCCTTCCCTCTCTCCCTCTCCCTCTCTTCCCCTTCCCTCCCTTCCCTCTCTCCCTCCCCCTCTCTTCTCCTCCCCTCCCTTCCTTCTCCCCCTTCCCTACCCCCTCCGTCTCTCTTCCCCCCATCTCCCCCTTTCCTCCCTTTCTCTCCCCTCCCCGTCCTTCCCCTTCCCTCCTCTCCCCTCCCCCCTTCCCCTCCGCTTCCCTTCCTTCCCCTTCCCTTCTCTTTCTTGATGGAGTCTTGCTCTATCACCCAGGCTGGAGTGCAATGGCACAATCTCAGCTCACTGCAACTTCCGCCTCCTGGGTTTAAGTGATTCTTCTCCGTCAGCCTCCTGAGTAGCTGGGATTACAGGTGTGCACTATCATGCGTGGCTAATTTTTGTATTTTTATTAGAGAATGGGTTTTGTCATGTTGGCCAGGCTGGTCTTGAACTCCTGAACTCAAGTGATCCGCCCTCCCCAGCCTGCCAAAGTGTTGGAATTATAGGCGTAAGCCACTGCACTCAGCCAGAAGCTGCATTTCTAATAAGCTCCCAGGGAAAGCTCCGCTGTCGAGCAGGAACCACACTTTGAGAACCCCTGCACTTTGGGAATCGGTTTGGGAGGCAGTGCAGCGTAGCTGGGTGTAAACTCTGGAACCAGACTGCCTTAGGTAAGTCTGGGGAAGTATTAACCTTCCCATAGCTCCTTGGTTTCTTCAACTATAAGATCACCTACCTGGGACAGCTTTCATGAAGGTAAATCAGTTAGAATATGGAGCACTTTGAGCAGCAGCTGGGCAAGGTAAAAACTGAATAAATAAAGGTTATTTATTAATAAATAAATATTTAATATTCAAAATGCTTAAATAGGCTGGGTGTGGTGGTTCCTGCCTGTAATCCCAGCACTTTGGGAGGTTGAAGTGGGAGATCACTTGAGGTCGGGGTTGGAAACCAGCCTGGCCAACATGGCCAAACCCTGTCTCCACTAAAAATACAAAAATTAGCCAGGTGTGCTGGCGTGCGCCTGTAATTCCAGCTGCTCAGGAGGCTGAGGTGAGAGGACTGCTTGAAGCCAGGAGGCAGAGGCTGCGGTGAGCCAAGATCTCGCCATTGCACTCCAGCCTGGGCAACAGAGTGAGACACCATCTCCAAAAAAAAAAAAAGAGAGAGAGAGAGAGGATAAGTAAGCTCTGCAGATATGCATATAGTACGTAGTGTTTTGAAATAAAAATTTTAAAATCGCTATTGAGATGGACATAATGCATCATTTTAATTGTGAGCTCCATTTCTGTGTGAATAGAAACCATATCAAACATCATCAGTAGAAATGTGTTTTTATCAGCTTTTGAGGTACCTCTATTTTATGAATAAAGGTTTTCTGCAGTTTGCAGCATACAGAAGTTTGTTCCTTATGTAACAGTACCAAAGGAGTCCAACTGGATCTGATGCCATGTGAAATTTTACCTAGACCTCTTTCCTAAAAGAGATGTTTCAATCCTGAGAGCCAAGATCCTCTGGGGACCACAGCCAAATAATTGCCACATTGGAATGCATTCCACTGGGGGTTCCTGTATTTCATTTATAAAGGCTTTGTGGCCCCTTGTGTGTTTTCGGTTGGCTTTAGCAGCAGTACTGAAGGGTTTTGCTTTGCTTTTGTCATGTAAATGGTGAAAGGGACTTCGACACTCAAAGTTTCATTAACAACCATGGTGCCAAGATGTAGACCTTTAAGTGACTTTTACTTTATAGATTCTGAAAACCCATAACTTGCTAATTGTGATTGACAATCATCTTTCTGAGACCCAAGAACTTTCTGAAAATTTCCCATTTCCAAGTTTACACAGCCTTTAGTAGTCTTAAAAAAGAAGAGAAAACACGAACAGTTCCTTTGTTGAGAAAGCAGCCTACATATAGATCTGATTTTTCATCATATGTTTGAGTCCATGAAGTAGAAATGAACAAAAATTATTGCTTAGTTTCCATGGTGTCGAATCAGTTTTTTCTTTAGTAATTTATTAGGTAAGATGTTAACTAAACTGACTCTAGTTAATTTACCAAGTTTTGACTTCATTTTGTTATGATGAGACTTTAGAAACCTGATCTTTAAAATAAGGTTTAAAATTTTTTTTTTTTTAATTTTTTTTGAGACAGAGTCTCATTCTGTCACCAGGTTGCAGTGCAGTGGCACGATCTCGGCTCACTGCAACCTCTGCCTCCCTGGTTCAAGCGATTCTCCTGCCTCAGCCTCCTAAGAAGCTGGGACTACAGGCGTGCCCCACCATGCCCAGCTAATTTTTGTATTTTTAAAGTAGAGACGGAGTTTCACCATGTTGGCCAGGATGGTGTTGATCTCTTGACCTCGTGATATGCCTGCCTCGGCCTCCTGAAGGGCTGGGATTACAGGTGTGAGCCACCGTGCCTGGTCGTTTTATTTTTGAAATTTTATTTAATTAATTAATTTTTTTGAGATGGAGTTTTGCTCTTCTGGCCCAGGCTGGACTGCAGTGGTGTGATCTCAGCTCATTGCAACCTTCACCTCCCAGGTTCAAGCAGCTCTCTTGCCTCAGGGTCCTGAGTAGCTGGGACTACAAGTGCTTGCCACCACGCCAGGCTAATTTTTGTATTTTTAGTAGAGATGGGGTTTCACAATGTTGGTCAGGCTGGTCTTGAACTCCTGACCTCAGGTGATCCACCTGCCTTGGCCTTCTAAAGTGTTGGGATTACAGGAGTGAGCCACCGGGACCGGCCAGGTATTTTTTTGTTTTTTAAATGAATCTTTTATTTCACAAGTGGAAATCATCCAGAAAATGTGTACCTCAAGGGAAATCTAATGAAATCTTGATTCTGGGTAGAACATACGATAAAAGAATAGAGTAGCACTGCTTGGCTATTTGGGATAGGATCTGTCTTAGGTCCCCATAAGCGCTTTCATTTCTGTGTCCATTACTGTAAAACTCCACGAGGTAGGACTAATATTATCTTACCTTAAGGGTTAAGACAACTGAGACTTTGGGGTTTGTCAAAAATCAAAGATTTTCTGACTTTGGAGTGCAATGTGCATTTCTGTTGCACAGATCTCCACCAAGGCAAATTCGAAGACAAGGACAACAATTTGATGCCAGAACTTGTTCTCAGGAAAGGCTCTGATGAATTCATTCACACTGCACGTGGATGACTGAGAAAACTCAATGCATTCTTTTTTTTTTTTTTTTTTAGAAGTAAACCTGGGTGTTTTGTAGTTGTGACTATGAGGAAATGAAAGCACTCCGCACTTGAAGCCAGGCTGTAGATGAAGAGTTCTATGCATTATTACAATTTAACAGATAGTGCTTCCAAAATAGTAATTCACTTAAATATACCTAGTTAGGGTGTTAAGAAATACTTTGATTAAAACCACACTGCAAAATAGGGAACTTGGACTGCTTTAAACTCTGGACCTCAAAGAAAGGAAATAAACTAACAGATAATGGAAACTAGCAGAATAAAAAAGTTTAGGATCTGTAACAGATTCGAAGTCAACAATGATATGATTCAGCATTTTGGGGTTCGATTAAAACCAGGCTTGCGGGTTGCAGGTAAAGTGGTGTTTAAGTGTGTAACGCATAGAACTTCTTGTTCCACGCTCCGCGGGGCTGGGGATTTTCTACTGCATCTCGACAGCACCTCGGATAACAACCGAGCCCCTCCTCACACCGCGGGTCGTAGAAGCCCTCGAACGTTCCCCCCCTCCCTCCTGCCGCCGGGCCCAGCCTCCGTCCGGGTCCGCTACTACGCAGGCTCAGAGGCCTCCGAGACAAAAGCGCCCCTGCTCGCCTTCGAAGCCGCTGCTTGGTCCAGGGGCTTCTGCAGGATTTTAACACGCTGAGGGCACTCACAGTATTTTACCAAGAAACGCTTTTCGAGCTCGGATCTTTGGTGAACACTTTCAGAATTTATTAGTTTTCTTTGTAGCTTAAAAAGAAAATCTCGTTCGCTAAGCCACCTGGCATCCCAAACACTGTGCCGCGAGCGCTGGGAGGGAAAAAGCGGGAGTGCGCGGGCCCCAAAGGCTGCGAGGGCGCCTGGACGTCTGAGATAAGGCTGCCCGCAAACATCAGCCTCCGGGTCGCCTCGGCCGCGAACCAGCCAGGTTGGGTTTCGTCGGCTCGCCGGCCTCGCCGGGGGGCGGGACGGGGCGGACGCGCCACGGCTCGTGACCAATCGACAGCCCGGGGACGATTCAAAAGGCCGAGGAGCCAATGGAAGCCCCGGGCGGCCTCGTCGGGGGAAGGAGGGGCGGGAGAGGCGGAGGGGAAGGGGAAGTGGGGGGAAGTGAGGGAAGGGGAGGGAAGGGAGGGGAGGGGCGAAGCGGGGCGGGGCCTGGCAGGCGCGCCCCCGGCTTGCGGGACCGCGGGGGCGCGAGAGCGCGGCCAGGCAGCGTCGCGCGCGGGAACCGCCGCCGGTTTGCTGTGCGACTGTTTTCCCTGAGCCATCGGTGTTCCCGCCGGAGCCTGGCGCAGGTGAGCGCTTCCACTCCCGCCCAGCTCCGAGCTCCCCGTGCGGCCTCCGAGGGGCAGCCGGAGGTTGGAGGCCCAAAGCGGGCGCCGCGAAAGGGCCGGGGTTCCTGGGCGCGGGGCCTGGCGCGGCGGCCTTCCCCTCCCCTTCTCCTCTCCTCGCCACCTCCCCTCCTCGCTCCCTCGCCTCTCGCTGGCCGGGTCGGGAGGTCGGGGCGGCGGACGAGGCTAGAGCCGGCCCGAGTCGGGCCCGCTGCGAAAATAGAGCTGCGGGTTTTGAACTGCGGACGTTTCCCTCCATGTTGCCTGTGGCGTGGCTGCGGTGGGGAGGGTTCGCGGGCGCCTTTGTCCCGCCCCGCGGCAGCCGGGCTCCCGGCCCCTCCAAGCGCCGTCTGACAGAACAGCGGGCGGCCCCGGGGTCCGGCAGTTGGAGGCGGGCGGGGCGCGGCGGCCTGGCGGGACGGGGATGGGGCTGCGGCCGAGGTGGGCTTAGATTCGCGTCGCTTGTCACTGGCTCTGAGGGTCTTGTTCGGCGCAGTTGGGTGACTCCGGGCGTACTGCAGGGCTGCTCGCTCCGAGGCTTTGAAGCGCTCTCCCGGACAGTCTCAACGGGTATTTAGGCGGTGTGAGTACTCCTGCTAAAGCGCGGTCCTGCTTTTTCACCTTTTTGAGGATTCAGAAAAATGTTCTCCTAATGACAGCCAGCCTAGCACTTCCAGCAGCCTGACGGGGGGGCGCCTAGTGAGCACTTGTTTGCAGAGGGCTTTGTTGCAGGCGCTTTCCCCGAGTGACTACTGGGCCCTGCCGGAGTTCGGAGGAGGGCGCGGTAGATACCGTGGCCCACGCGTGGACACCTGCAGCGCGAGGCGCGGTGCCTGGGCAGAGCCGAGGTAGACCCAGGCCCCAGGGAACCTTGCACAGAAACACGTGTCGATCTGTAGTTACTCAGTGTAGTAACTGCTTTGTAGGAGAGGATGGAGATACGGAGAAGAGCAGAGGGATTCTAATTTAGACTAGGCAACAAGTCCAGTATAAGTTTAGTTTCTCAGGGCTGCCTGGGAAGAGAGAATAACGAGCAGGAGGGGAATGATGAGCTGCCCAAGGGTGTTTATAGGGAAGAAGGCGCTTCTGCCTTTACAGCCAGGAAGGCGGCCTTTCTGTTGCTTCACCAAGCAAAGGGCGCAGAGCAAGGCCCGGGGTTCCTGTTTGCATTTTGCCTAGTAGGCCTACCGAGGGCTCAGGTGTGAAAAGGAAGCTGTCAAGCTTCATTCGAGCGTCTTGCTCAGTGCCCCATTTAGATTAATTTGGAGAAGTAAAGGAAAGATAGCTAGAGACCGTTGTAACGCTAATGAGCAGAGAAGAGCAGAGAATTGTCATGTTGATAGATAGTAACCTACTGGAGCTGAAGTGTGTGAGGATTGCAGTGCCAGTTGACTCTGAAGTTAGCGGGCATCTAGCTTAATAGAGAAAAGCCTCAGGGTCTCTGTCCTCATTCCTCTGGGAAATGAGGACATTGTGTTCAGTGAACAACCTTTTTCTTTACAAACACACTTGGCTAAAACATCCCTTGTAAGAAAAGCCTTTGTGTATCTTGACTCCTGTAGGTGAGGGCATGGTGACGTGCACATATGTTGTGGGACTTTTGTGTGCTATCCTGGCTATTTCGCTCCTGTGGGAGAGTATGTTAGGATGTGATTGCACCGTATCCTCACGTTTGACAATTGTGTGTGGATCTGTATAAAGTGGGGGTGCATATCGTGTTGCTGCTTTCATCTTTTGGAACACTTGTGTATAAGATAATGGTCTTCTAAGAAGAATGCTGGTTTATTTTGTTTTTCAAGCAAATCTTAATTTTTTTAAATTAAGCTTTAGAGACCTAACATATCCATTATATGCGTTAATTTGTTTAACCCAGGATATTTAATTGATAAGAATCTTTTTGGCACTGGCCTGCGTTTATATTTTACAGATACTGGGTATGTGCTGTGTAATAGTGTACTAGAAAGATGCCAGTAAATAAGTTTTTAAGAACATGCAGAAACTGTTTAAGGGTGTTTTAAAACCAAAGGTAGCCCCTGCGTCCTGAAGGGCTTGTGTTTCAAAAGTTTATAAAGAGTTGTTTGCAACTTGAGCGTCTTTCTGCAGGAAGACATAATTGGCTTCTTTAAACCCTGGCTGACCAGTGTAGGAGAGCTAGTACTAGTAAGAGTGGTTTGATTTTGGGGGGTCTAGGGAGGAGGAGGTGGCTCAAGAGAAGAGAGAAGGAGGGCACATTTCCTTCCTCTTTCTTTGTACATGGAGGCTCTGAGCTAAATGTTGAAATAGGCAAAGTTGGATGTTGTCACCTTCCCTTTTTGTGCCCCTCCTCATGCAGAGGTGTCCACTGACTCCCCCCTTCTGAGTGCCCCTCAGGTGACTTAGCGAGGCCTGACTTCGTCCTGAAAACTTGTGGGCTCCTCCCCACTGCTCCAAGCCCAAACCCATTCATTACCCCAGTGATGCCATCTCAGATAGGTGTAGGGGAGAAAGCTGGCTCTCTTACCTAATATGTTAATTGACTGACATCCTCTAATCACTGGGTAAGTACTTGTGTTTTCTTTTATCTACCAACCTAGCTGCCATCTGTGTAAACTAGTAGAGCTTGTTAAGTTTTTTTCTCAGGCGATTAGAAGTGAAAACATGTGCTTAGGAAAGGTCCCATCTACCTCCCATCCCCACCCCTACCCCCACCTCTCCTCACCCTCCCACTACTCCCCTGGGGTAGGTAATTCAACTTTCTCCTTAATTCCAGTGTCTTCAAGGTTCCTAAATGTTGCTTTTATTATGTCCTCACCTCTTAGCAGGAGCCAGTGAGGGATGTACTTTAATATGCTTGGACAATACATCAGGAAATACTTAGTTGGTTAAATGAAGGTGATTTGGGGGAGAGCTCACATTCTGTCCTGTCTGCCTCTTGGACTTGGCCCCAGCTAGTTCACATGGTACTGGGGAAGGTCGGCAGCCCTGGTTATGTTGTGTGGAAATGTGAATCTGCTGGTGAGCGGACTGAGCAGCATTACTATCTGGCAGCTGAAAGCACCCAGCTATCAATTGATATTTCAAAAAGGGTGGCAAACAGGCCTCACATAAGTGGCAGTTCTTGCTGATTGCTTGTGGATTCTTGGAGTGTTGTGGGGCTTTGTGGGCCATGTTTCGAATCAGGAAAAGAATATTACAATTGGGAGTAGATGTCTGCTGTAGGCTTGAGAGAGGTGAGCTTGGATGAAGGCAATGTATACCCGGCTTAGGTGGGTGGTTGACAGAGTTATTTGGTATGCATTTTTACTTCAGCTGTGAGAGTTGAAAGCTTAGTGAAATAACCCCTAAATTTGCTGTTCATTATAGACTTGGAATTATTTTTCTACCTGTAGGTGGGTTATAGTCATGTCAATTGTACATCTTTGATTTTTGCAGTCTTTTATAGTCTCTCTTGATTCCAAATGAGATCTAATGTAGCCTTTCTGGCCCCAAAATCCAGACCATTCAATTCTGGAAAGTTGTATTTTAGTGATCAGCCTGTGGAAGAAGACATACATAAATGTGTATGTATTGACTCAAATTTTTTTCTTTAAAACTATTCAGGCTAATTTTAGAAAATGCCAAGTAGGAAATTTGCCGATGGTGAAGTGGTAAGAGGCCGATGGCCTGGGAGTTCTCTGTACTATGAAGTAGAAATTCTGAGCCACGACAACACCTCCCAGCTTTACACTGTAAAGTATAAAGATGGAACAGAACTTGAATTGAAAGAGAATGATATTAAGGTAAGTTCCTTTGGTTTTTTAGAGTATGTTTATAGTAAGTGGAAGATAAGTCTGTGGTTTTTAAGCTCAGGATAGTCAGTTCAACTCTGTTTGGAGGCAGAGGGTTAAGTTCTTTCTTGCTTTGGGTTACATAGTGTTTCTGGCTCTGGGAATGTATGAATGAGGCATAGTGCCTTGTTCCCAAGAAGCTCACACTTACTAGGAAAGACAGACATTTGCATCTGGTTCCCTGGGTTTACTACATTCTGTGCCTGAAGTTTGCTGTGGATGGTATTGAGTATATCAAGAGGAGAGAAGAGCCCTGGGCTTCAGGGGAGGCTTTCAGAGGCAGTGACAGCTGAGCCAAGTGCCGAGAACAAACAGGAAAAACTCAGTTGATGATGGGGCTGCTTCTGTAGAGAGGACAGTATGCCAAAGTCTGGGGCTGGGACACACAGTCAACCAAGTGCTGGAAGCAGGTGGTGGGGGAGGGCTAAGCAGGAGGGGCTTTTATATTCCATGCCCAAGGATTTGGGCTTCATCCTGAACACCAAGGATTTAATCAGGAAAGTGACATTAATTAGATTTGCATCTAGCCCAGGGCTTTTCAACCTGTCTGGTGAGGGCCTGGGTTTTAAGATACCTGATCCATAGTATACAAACATTTATGTAAAATGCCATAAAAATGAATCACTAGAAAATAAAGACATACAAAATAAAAGCCTCACAGTTTTACTGTCAGATTCGATAGATATGAGATTACTTTGTCAAAATGCTATTAACATTTCCATACACCTATTTCTCAATTTTGGTACTTGCGCAGATTAGTGACAAGCATTTCTAGGACCCATAGCCTAGGATGACACTTGAGTGCTCTAGACCAGGAATAAAGCCGTAGTAAATATTTTAGGCTTTATGGGAGCAGCTCCAGGCAGTATGGAAGGGAGTAGACATAGCAGTTTTCCAATAAAACTTTATGGACACTGAAATTTGAATTTTGGATAATTTTCACACATCAGGAAATATTCTTTTTATTTTATTTGTAATCATTTAAGAATGTAAAAGCCGGCCAGGCATGGTGGCTCACGCCTGTAATCCAAGCACTTTGGAGGCCAAGGCGGGCAGATCACCTGAGGTCGGGAGTTTAAGACCAGCCTGACCAACATGGTGAAACCCCGTCTTATAAAAAAAAAAAAAGAAAGAAAGAATGTAAAGGCCATTTTTAGCAGGAAGGCCACACAAAAATTGGGGTGGGGGACTTGTCCTGGGGCTTAATTTGTCTACATCCCTAGAAGCAACATAAGGAGATTTGGAGTAGGCAGGGACACGGTGAAACAGTTCCCAGTCATCCAAACTCATATTTTATTTTCAAGATATGCTTATGTGTTTTGTTCAGTGAAACTGGTACTATTTTTTTTTGTCTGTGTGCTAATTTCTTTTGTCCTATCGTCTCAGTTTTAATCAGTGTTAATTAGTACAGCTAATTGGTTTAGACACATTCATTTCATGGAAATACCTTCAAAGAACAGGAATGGAAAGGCTGTATCTGTCTCATGCAAGATGGATAGTTGTGAAAGCATTTTCTGTTGGCTTCATCTGATCCATTCTCAGATCCTAAGATTTCCTGTGATGACTTTAGGGTTAATGGTAGCAGTTCCTGCCTTTGTTATCCTCTTCTAGTTTGGGTCTGTCTGTATGTATTAATGATTTGTGGTAAAGCTTTTTGCTTTCTTCCCCCTTTCTAGCCTTTAACTTCCTTTAGGCAAAGGAAAGGTGGCTCAACTTCCAGTTCCCCTTCCAGACGCCGAGGGAGTCGATCAAGGTCACGCTCCCGATCCCCTGGTCGACCACCTAAAGGTGCCCGCCGATCTGCTTCTGCTTCCCACCAGGCTGACATTAAGGAAGCAAGGAGGGAAGTGGAAGTTAAATTGACTCCGCTGGTTCTGGTACTTGTGTTTATCCTTATACAGCCTTTTGTCTTCCCCTTTATGTATGTATTTACTCAAATTACTTGCAGTTAATAATACTAAAATGCCAGTGAAACATCAAATCTCAGGTGATGACTTCCGAAAATTTCATCAAAAACAAATGTTTGGAATAGAAAATTTTAAATACCAATGGAAAAGAATGTCCTTCAGTTACCGGAAGTGCTATTTAATATTTTTATTTTATTTTTTTAGACATACTTTCGCTCTTGTTGCCCAGGCTGGAGTGCAGTGGTGCAATCTTGGCTCACCGTAACCTCTGCCTCCTGGGTTCAAGCAGTTCTCCTGCTTCAGCCTCCTGAGTAGCTGGGATTACAGGCATGCGCCACCATACCCAGCTAATTTTGTATTTTTAGTAGAGACGGAGTTTCTCCATGTTGGGCAGGCTGGTCTTGAACTCCTGACCTCAGGTGATCCACCCGCCTCGGCCTCCCAAAGTGCTGAAATTACAGGCGTGAGCCACTAATTGCTTTTAAAAACACAGTTTTTAAAAAAGCAGTGTTCACATTTGAGATAGATGTAGATTGTAGGTTGAACTAAGTTTTTACAGTATATGAAAGTTCATATCATGTATGAAATGGTAAGAGAAACCTGTACTATAGAAACATTCTTATTCTTAGCATCATTATACTTGATCATTTTACCTATTCAAAGATGATGATTTTAATGGAATCAACTTACACTTTGAAGGTGTAAGCTTTGAAATATCAGGGTGCATGGAGCCTGTAGACCTTATACAAAGAGTATTTTAGATAGTATTCTAAAGAGAAGATATTTTAAGTAATAATAATTAGAATAAATTATTTTTATTTATTATCTAAATATCTAATAATTATCTAATAATTAGAATAAATTATCTGCTATTTATTCACTTAATGTTAACCTCTTTTCTGGATAGAATGTACGCAGGCTTTTAATAATCTTTGAAAACTAGATTGTATATGTACTATTCAGTAGTCAGCTTTAAGAGATTTTAAATATTGGGGATAATCTTTCAGGGCATATTTTTCTGCATTTTTGTTGTTGTATTCTATAGTATGGATATATGATAAATTATACAGATGTAACTTAATCGTTAAAGTCAGCTCACTCATTGATAGACATTTAATGTTTTTCTTCTATATTTTCACTATTACAAGTATTTTTATGTAATATCTTATTATTTCCTTAGGTTAGATTCTGACAAGTGGAACTGCTAGGTCAGCTATATAGTGGAGATTTGAGGCTTTTAGTACATAATGCCAGATTGCATCAAGGAAGTTTATAGTAGTATCAGTGTATGAATGCCTAGTTTCTCATTCTGATTATTATAATTTTTTTTTTTTTTTGCCAATGTGGTTGTCAAACATTTTCAACTTACTGTTCTAAGTTACATTTTGAGTTTGAACATTTTAACTATTAGTAGCTCTCTTTACCAGCCAGGGACTCAGGGAACAGATGCTGTATGATACTTAGTTATTTTTTCATTTTTAATATTTAGGGACTGCTATATTTTTACAGTGTAATCTTATAGTCCTGGTGTCACAAGAAGAACCACAGACTGGCTTTGCTTCTTACTAGTAGAGCCTTGGGCCTACTGTGTATTGCATAAATATCCACTATTTCTTAATTTTCCATTATTGGCTATTTTGGGGCAGTGAATGTCTTCTTTTGTTTTTTATCCAGTTAATGAACTAATTTACCAATTTTTACTTTCTATGCCTTTCATAGCAAATATCCATAGAGTCTATCAATGAAATTATAACATTTAGTCTAATTACATGAAAGATGAAAGTTTTTTTTTTTTTCTGAGGTGGAGTTTCTTTCTTGTTGCCCAGGCTGGAGTGCAATGGTGTGGTCTCGGTGCACTGCAACCACCATCTCCAGGTTCAAGCGATTCTCCTGCCTCAGCCTCCCAAGTAGCTGGAATTACAGGCAACTGCCACCATGCCCAGCTAATTTTTCTGTATTTTTAGTAGAGACAGGGTTTCACCATGTTGGCCAGGCTGGTCTTGAACTCCTGACCTCAGGTGATCTGCCCCCCTCGGCCTCCCACGGTGCTGGGATTACAGGTGTGAACCACCATGCCTGGCCAGATGAAAGTTTTATGTAGAAATCTACATTATAAGATACAGTATTTCTGAGACTGGGAAATTCTAGTCAGTTTTACTCTTTTTCATTTTTAACAAAACAAAGCTTAAATTCTTAGAAATTAAGGCTGTGAAAAATCTGTTTTATTGCTTGATTTCAGAATAGTAAGTTTTTACCATCATGTTTCTTTTTAATAAGTTACAGTTCTTTTGTTTAAATGTTCATATTCAATTTAGAAGCCATTTGGAAATAGCATCAGCAGATATAATGGGGAGCCCGAGCACATTGAGAGGAATGACGTACCTCATAAAAATACACAGGTGGGAAAGTGTTCACTTTCATGTGGGTTTTTTTTTTTTAAAGTGACTCTCCCTCAAGAAACACATGGAAGATTATAGTATTTTATAACCTGTTCTAAAATTCTGTTCTTAAATTAAGACTGAATATAATTTCACAGATTTATTCTTACTAGTATACAGCTCTGTTGAGATGCTGAAATAGTTAATGTAATAGCATTAGTGGTAATTGCTTACTATAGATATTTAATTTTTACATTTTTCATTTAGGAAAAATTCAATTTGTCACAAGAAAGCAGTTACATATCTACACAGTATAGCCTTCATCCAAGAAGAGAAAAGATCAGATTAAAAGAAATGGATTCTAAGGAAGAAAAATTTGTGACAAAAGAACTGGCAGTGAGAACCTTTGAAGTGACCCCCATCCGAGCAAAGGACTTGGAGTTTGGAGGAGTACCTGGTAGGCCTCAGAGCTGGGCCTGGAGAGGGCAGGTGGGATGGGCTAGTGGAGGTCACCACAAGGTGAATTGAAAAGCCCTCTCTGAAGATACCTGAGGCAGGCAAGGTAATGAGCCTGGTGGGAACCAGTGGAAGAGCCTTCCAGAGAAGGAACAGTAGGTACAAAGGCCTGAGGTGGGAGCTTTTTTGGGGATTATGGAGTAAAAAGGATGCCACTGTTGCTGTGTTGAAAACTTTTAGCAGCCTCTTCAGAGGTTTTGAGCAGAGAAGTACAAAGAAGTGATAAAGGAAGGTCGATCTGGCAGTTGTGCATAGCATTGGATGGTTACCTGTCAGGGCCAGGGAGCTCTGCTAATAATCACACTTGAGGTGGCAGGGGAGTCAGCTGCATGCGTAAAGTAGGATCCCAGAGTCTGCCCTACCTGCTAGACAGGTTGATTGTGAGGGTCAAAGATCTGAAGTGTGCAGAGCCTTGGATTTATTAAGTGGGTGGAACTGATGAAATTTTATGAGCTAGTAAAAGAAAAGACTTCTTGTCTAAATGGCTCAAAATCCTGCATGGCTTAATTGCTTTGTATTTTGTTAGTTCTAACCTTTGGCTAGCTGGTCTGTTACAGAGGCTGTCCAGCATCACTGAAAATCTGCGCATATTACATGAATGTGACCCTATTTTAATTGTTAGAAACTTAGGAATATAAAGTTTTTTGTTAAGATTAGGCTGATAATTTTTAGGTGTTCTGCTCTTTCAGTTTGCTGGAGTTTGTACACTTTTGCTTCTCAGTGATTGGAGGTCAGATGTTTTGGAGCTTGGTTGCTGAGGTGGGTGTAGCTATTCAGTGTTGGACATCCGTTTTTTAACTACTTTGATGCCCATGGTTGCCTGGCCACCAGAGGTGACAGGTAGAGATGGGAATTTTTGATGGTACGTTAGAAATTGGTTTCAGACAGCTAGCCAGATATGAGTTCTGACCTTTAAAAAGCTAACATGATTCCTAAATAAATATACCAGATTGAAATTTGAGCCTCGACTGTTCATGAATCTTGCAGGTGTGTTTCTCATCATGTTTGGCCTGCCTGTGTTCCTCTTCCTGTTGCTGTTGATGTGTAAACAAAAAGATCCCAGTCTTCTGAATTTCCCTCCTCCTTTGCCAGCTTTGTATGAGTTATGGGAAACCAGAGTTTTTGGGGTCTACCTCCTGTGGTTTCTGATTCAAGCCCTGTTCTACCTACTGCCAATTGGAAAGGTATGTTTATGGTAGTTCTGTTTCTTTTTTTAATAAGATGAGGTCTCACTGTATTGCCCAGGCAGGTCTCCACCTTCTGGGCTCAAGTGATCATCTTGCTGCAGCCTCCTGAGTTTCTGGGACCACAGGCATGTGCCATGCAGCCCAGCCTTAACAGTAGTTTAAAGGTTAGAGGCTGTTGTTGGTCATAATTCCCCAAACTTACTTCGTGAAGCCATTACACTTGTGCTGTCTGTATAACACTTGCTTATTAAGAGGAATTTAAAAAAAATCTGAGATTTCTTGTGTTACTTTTCAAACCAAATGTTAAAAGAATAGCCTATTTTGCAAAGTAGCCTGACTCAGTGGCAGTTACTGTGAAAAAAAATTCACCCTCAGTATGTGTCATTTCAGATGCAGTATTTTAAATGATTAATTGATAGGCTACTGGGCTCAATGGACTTTAGTCTATATCTTTTAAAAAAAATACGAAAAGTTTCTAATTTTCATCTCTTCCAGAAGCTAGTTCTCAAGAACATTGTAGGTTGTTTTCAGATTCTTGCAATATTGTAAAAATTTTGATAAGCTTTCCATTGCTAGCTAATTGTAGCTTTTTTCTTCTTTCAGTAGAATCCTTTACTTGGATATATTTAAAGAAACATGAGATTCCCTAAATAATAATTTATTTAAAGATCTTATTCTTAGGGCTTTGCAAGTTTGCCAACTGTCTGTAACCCAAAGGATCAGTTTTACTAGGAGTGGTGAATGCCAGTAATAGGAGCGTAGAGCTGCAGGCTTAATACTCTGGAGTGAGACCATAACTTTAGTGGCTCTTGCAAGGATTTTTGTGATAAAGACCTTCAGTCATTTTTATGGTAAGGCTCTACAGTTAAATTCAGATTCGTTTAGGGTAAGGTGATTCCAGAGTATTAAGGAAAGCAGTTTTTTGTTTTTTTTTTAATTTAATTTAATTTTATTTTATTTTATTTTATTTGCTAATCTCTGTATCGTTCCAATTTTAGTATATGTGCTGTCGAAGCGAGCACAGGAAAGCAGTTTTGATGTTTAAAGTCATGTATGTATGTACTCACAGACTAAAGTGACTAAAAACATATACATATAAATACATATTAATATTATACAGTCATCCCTTGATATCCTTGGGGAGTGTTTCCAGGACCTCCTGTAGGTACCAAAATCTGGGGATACTCAAGTCCCTGATTTGAAATAGTGTAGTATTTGCATATAACCTGTGTATATACTCCTTGTATACTTTGTTACCTCTAGGTTACTTATAATACCTAATACAATGTAAGTGTCATGTTAAACTGTATTACTTAGGGAATAATGACAAGAAAAAGAAGTCTGTACATGTTTAGCACAGATGCAATTTTTTCCCAAATGTTTTGGATCTGTGGTTGGTTGAATCCATGGATGTAGATCCCACAGATACGGAGGGCTGACTCTATATTTGGATCTATATATTCACAGATTAAAGCCCAACACGGCATTTACTAGACACCTTTAATAGATAAGGATCATCTGAAATTAGCATGTAGGATTTTGCTAATCCTGTGATCTCAAACAGCTTTTACTTTTCTCCTGGGAGAAGAGGAATGCTAGCTAATGAAACCTGTAGCTAATGATAGGATAAAGTAGTTTAGCCGGAACAAATGATACTAGTTTATATTTTACAGTTTGAAATGAATTGCTGCATTTCTGAATAGTTACTTTGTGGTTATGTGGCTGCATTGGCCAAGTGGGCTTTTTACTCAGCCAGTTCAGTTGGGCACCATACCTGTGGGTATCCTTGTGCTGAATGCTGTGGGTGATGCTGCATGAAGAGAGGAGATGGTTCTGATCCATGAAGTGTGCTCACAGTCACTCTTTTTCTTTTTTCTTTCTTGAGACAGAGTCTTGCTCTGTTGCCCAGGCTGGAGTACAGTGGCAGAATCTGTAGTCTTCTCCTCCTGGGCTGAAGGCATCTTGCCACCTCAGCCTCCGGAGTAGCTGGGACTATAGGCGCGTGCCACCAGGCTCGGCTAATTTTTGTATTTTGTATTTTTGTAGAGGGGTTTCACCATGTTGCCCAGGCCGGTCTCCAACTCCTGGACTCAAGTGATCCTCCCACCTTGCCCTCTCAAAGTGCTTGGATTACAGGTGTGAGTCACCGCACCTGGCCTCTCACAGTCTCTTATGCAGATAAAAGAATCACATGAAATGATTAAATAACTGGATGGGCAAAATATGTATAAATAGCAGAGGAAGTAAGCACATGAGTACATGTCATCAAATAGCACTTGGGCCATAGAGTGGATAAACAAGGTAGAGCCCAATTGAAAAGGACCTCACAAATGGAAGACAGTGGAATCATACTGTTCTTTTGTAAGCAGTGGGCAGCATTAGTCGATGTTTGAGCTAGGGATCCACTAGACATAAAGGTATTTAAGCACATTTAGTCTTGAGGTGGTACATGGGAGTGTTGAGGGGAGCGTGGCTGTTGCAGTTGCTTGGTCCTACCCTAGGAAGTCATTACTGGATTTGTATTTAAGATAAATTCCTGAAGGTGGAATTGCTTCATCAAAGGGCTGGCCATTAAGGTTTTTGAAATGTTACTAAATTTCCTTATTACAAGATACCTTCCTTCTTGGGCATGTTGAAAATTAAGTACTATTAGGATATATATATATATATATGTGTGTGTGTGTGTGTGTGTGTGTGTGTGTGTGTATTTATATATGATGGTGATGTGTTTTGTAAATTTGTAAATTTTTTTTCTTTTAAGGTTGTAGAAGGAACACCTCTTACTGATGGAAGAAGACTCAAGTATAGATTAAATGGTGATTTTCTTTTTTTAAGACTCAAATTGATGATTTGATAGCTTAAACTTCTAAGTGTTGCACTCTTTGTTAAAGCTGATTAGACCAGAGCAGTAAGTAGTAAATTATCTCTTAGTAGTCGGAAGGGCAACTGTTTATACCTATAGATGACATGTATAAATTATGCCATGTAAAGTAATATAGCCTCTTGGTCACTCTTGTCCACTCTCCAGTTTTATTTTCTTAATAGTATTCATCACTGTTAGAAATCATTGCACTTGTCTTGGATTTTATCACCCTGAGGAGTTACACGGATGCAGGCATCCAGGCTACTCCACTGTGTGAGCTGCTCCCGTCCTTGCTCATGTCCTCTAGGCTGTCCCTTGAGTATTCGTCACACACTTTTCCTGGGCCTTTGCCTGGAAAACTTACCCCAAATGTCTGACGCCTGCATCGTCACCTCTGTCTCATCTCTGTTGAGAGAAGCCTTCAAGTCTCTTTCTCTCCCCTGCTCTTTTTTAGTTTTCTGTCTGATATTTGTGCCTCCCAATATCAGTGTATTTGTTTCTTTTTTTGGGTCTCTCCGTTAGAATGTAACTTCATGGGCTGCAACTTGGCTGTGTTCATTGTGATGCCCTTCATGCTTGGAAAATGGGCATAGAGTGGGTGCTTATTCATATGTGAGTGCTGGATAGATGAGTTGTGGGCTAGCTGGGCAGCTCAAGAAGTGGGTAGACCTTGCCTCCTCTGGGTCCAGCACCTCTCACTGTAAGAGTATGTGCGGAGTGCATCAGTCCAGCTTTGCCATCTGAAGATTTTGGCAAAGTACAGATCTGTTTGGTAGTCATCTTTGAATGATTTTCCGTTTGACAAGATGGAGTAGAGTGTTTTACTTTTCTTGAGAATTACATTATATATTTTAATGCTTTTTATCCTTTCAGTCTTTCATTTTCTAACTTTGGATACTTTGTTTAGAGACTTCTCCAGCATCTACTCTGCAGTCACTCTTCTGGGTTCCAAAAGGGAGGCCAAAGATAATTTAAACACCTTCTGCCTTTTAGTGCCAGTCGTGTGATGAGGCACCTCACCTAGCTCCAGTGCCTGACCCCTGGTGGGTGCTTAATATTTGTCGTTGGTACTGTAAGACTTTTTGTTGCTTTTATCAAATTCTTTGGCACCCTCCCTCCCTCTGGTGGTTCACTTTGCCACACTGGTGAAGGTGAGTCTGGGGTGAGGTGGGTTGTTGACTTTGCCATCTTGTCCTTTTGATTTCAGTGTTTTGTGTGTTTCTCTGTAGGCACCAATTCTTTTCCTTTCCTTTTCCTTTCCTTTCTTTTCTCTTTTCTTTTTCTTTTTGTTTTTTTGAGACACAGTTTTGTTCTTGTTGCCCCGGCTGGAGTGCCTCAGCCTACTGGGATTACAGGCATGAGCCACCACACCCGGCTAATTTTTGTATTTTAGTAGAGACGGGGTTTCTCCATGTTGGTTAGGCTGGTCTTGAACTCCTGACCTTGTGATCCGCTTGCCTCAGCCTCCCAAAGTGCTGGGATTACAGGTGTGAGCCAACTCGCCCTGCCACACTGATTATTTTCTAAGTAGTCTTGTGTTATAGTTTCACTTTGCTCTGAGGGGTGTGGTACATTCAGAGACTGAGTACAGCACTTGGACATGGAGCTCTTGGAGCCATTGGGGGAGTGGCTGGCCAAGTTGCTTGATCCTTTCTAAAAATTTCCTCATCTAATTACTCTGGTTCAAGTATTGAGATTTTGCTTCATGAGATTTTACCATTATTAACTAAGATTCCTAAGACATTTTGGGTGATTATTTTTAATCCACATAGGCTAGAGAGCAAAAGACTGGTTTATCTAACCATTCTTTTTTTTCTTTTTAAATTATCCATTTTATGAAAGGTAAATGAATATTTTTAAAAGTCAAAATTTAAAATGAAAAGTTACTGTTTGGAATATTTGTGGAAAATGTGGATCAGATAATAGATTTGAGACAACTATTTTATGAAAGGTTTGGTTTTAGAATTGTTATATAAATAACAGCTACCTCTTTTTTGCGTTTGACCACTTATCCAGATGTGATTTGATGACTTTTTAGGAGCACAGCTCTTTCAGGCACTCAGCTCCCTTGAAAGCAAAACTATTTCTTTAGCCAAAAGAAAAAATTGGATCGTCCAATGAGCCTCTGTGTGGCAGCAGGACTAGTCCGGAGCGAGAGTTCTGTGGAGCCTCACAGGGTGGGCGCTTTTTAACTTGGCATTGCACATGAATATCCCCTCTTGCTGTCCCTGCCCCGTGGTACTCAAAGTTCCCTGCCTGGCCTCTGGCATTTGTGTTGTGGCCTCTTCTCTGTGGGGGTGGCATCTTAAGATCTCTGTTCTGGATGATAGAGTATTACTAGAATCTTTTGATTCTAGTAATTTTTTTTGATTATTGACAAGTTGGTTCAAGTATAAATATTTGTAATATTATAACTATCAACCTAGCTCACTGCCTGACCCCTGGTGGGTGCATAATACCCTCCCCTTAGGTAATGTGTGTTCGGCCTAGCTCTGTTAATAATTAGCCATTTGACTTTGTGCCTGAGAGTTTGGATTGGGAATTTTCAGGTTGTACTTCTTGTCAGTTTTTTCTTAATTAAAAGCAAATAAAGACCATGTGAACTGACAAAGAATCAATATATTAAACTATTTGGAAAGTTCTACAAGAGATAATGGTATGTATATTGAAGATTACACCTTAGTACATGGCTTATTTGCATATTTGTGTGTATTTAGTCTGAATAATGAACTTAAGACTTTAAAAATGAGCATTGCATTGTTTCATAGTGGTGTTAAGTCCTGTGAGCCTTGGGTTAACATTAATTTTCCCCTTCCTTTTTTTTTTTTTAAAGGATTCTATTCCTTTATCCTGACATCTGCAGTCATCGGAACATGTCTCTTCCAGGGCGTAGAGTTTCATTATGTGTACAGACATTTTCTTCAGTTTGCACTTGCGGCCACTGTGTTTTGTGTGGTCTTGAGTGTGTATCTCTACATACGCTCTTTGAAAGCGCCCCGGAAAGACCTGTCGCCTGCCAGCTCTGGTGAGCAGTGATAAATTGCATGTTGGATGAATGCGTCCCAGAGCCCTCCAGCAGCCATTTCCAGATTTGAGTAGATGGCTTTTTTTCTAACTTCATTTTATGGGAAATGAAGAGAAATAAGAAAAAATGAAAGGATGAAGAAAAAAGTTAAAGAGAAATGAATTTAAAGGAAGAAAATGTTTTTGTTTTTCTTTTACACTTTAATTCTTTTTTTTGCAGTTGCTTGATGACAGTAAGACTTTTAGTAAACTTACAGGCATTTTGACTTATGACAAATATTATTTCTTTGTCCAAAGTAGTAAACACTCTTTAAAAAACAAAAATAAAACAACAGAGGTTATTGGCCAGGCGAGGTGGTTCACGCCTGTAATCCCAGCATTTTGAGAGGCTGAGGCAGGTTGCTCACCTGAGGTCAGGAGTTCGAGACCAGCCTGCCAATGTGACAAAACCCCGTCTCTACTAAAAATACAAAAATCAACTGGGTGTGGTGCTGCACACCTGTAATCCCAGCTTCCCGGGAGGCTGAGGTGGGAGAATCGCTTGAATGGGGAGGTGGAGGTTGCAGTGAGCTGAGATTGCACCACGGCACTTCAGCCTGGGTGACAGAGCGAGGTTCCCTCTAAAAAAACAAAACAAACAAAAGAAGAGAGGTTACAAATTGGTCGATTTAGACCTAAAGTATTTAAATGTAAAAACATGTCACCTATCTAAAAAAATTTGTGAGTGTAAAGTTCTTTGGGGGGCCCTCATGATTTTGGTTAACTTTTTAAAGAAACCTGGGAGATCTGAGGCCCTGGCTCCCCAAAGGCTGTAGCAACTGCCCTTTCAGTTGAGCAGGCATCTTCTGGCTCCCTTACTCTGTGCCGTCCTGTCTACCTCACAACCAGAGCTCTGCTCAGGCTCTTGCAGGCAGTTGAACTGTGAGCCTAGATAGTAGGCAGCAGTGCTATTTTAAAGCCTCCTGACTGGGTTTGGAACCCTTTGGGTAAACACTTTTCCCTTTTCAGGAAATGCTGTCTATGATTTCTTCATTGGCCGTGAATTAAACCCTCGAATTGGTACTTTTGATCTCAAATACTTTTGTGAATTGCGCCCTGGATTGATTGGATGGGTATGTCTTTTTCTCTTTCTAAATTTCAATTCAATAGGTCTAATTAATTGCTAGAAGGAAATGTAGACCATTTAAAAATAAGCATTGGGTGGTATATTTTTAGAGATAGTCATGGCTTTCCATAAATCTATCAAAATATTTTCTTATTGTAAATATTTTCCAGAGGTTTAAGATGCCTGTTATAGGTTATAACAAATTAAATAACGTTTCTTTGCTTTATTTTTTATCAGTTTATATTTATGTAGGAAAGTGATAGTGTGGATGAATTCATGTAAGAAAAAATGCATTTTCCTCCTTTTTAAAGCCTTATTTTTACCTAGTTTTAGGCTTGGAGTTGCAGATATAGAGCAAAGAGTTCCTTTCTAACCCTCACCCTACTTGTCACAGTGTTACCTTCAGAGGAAACCATTAGTGTAATGATGAAGAACAGGAGATTAACATAGCGACAGCATTAGTCACCAAGTCCACAAGCCTCAGTAGAGTTCAGTTTTTATGCTGTTGGCCTTTTCCTGTTCCAGGAACCTCGACAGGACTCCATGATGCATTTAGTTGTTATTTCTTCTTAGTCTTCTCTAGTCTGTAATAGTTGTTTAGGCTTTCCTTGTCTCTCATGACCTTGATACTTTTGGGAAAGTACTGGTTGGTTATTTTGTAAGAGTGTCTCTTAGTTTGGGTCATTCCAGTGTTCTCTTTGATTGGGGTGAAGTTACGCACTGTGACAAGAACACAGAAATGATGACTGCGTCCTTCTTGGTGCATTGGGCCCAGGGACCCATGGTGCTGAGATGTCTTATTACTGGTGGCGGGTAGGTGTTAAGGTGGTGTCTGCCAGGAGTCTCAGCTGTGAAGCTCACTCTTGCCTTTGTTGTGCTAAGGTCTCTGGGGAGGTGCTTTGAGGCTATATGCTTTCCCCTTCTGTTTCAGGTGGTTATTAACTTGGTGATGCTTTTGGCTGAAATGAAAATACAGAGCCGCGCTGTTCCATCCTTGGCCATGATTTTGGTTAACAGTTTCCAGCTTCTCTATGTGGTGGATGCTCTCTGGAACGAGGTAATTAATTTTAAGAGCCAAAGCCTTGTTGTCAGATGGCTTTGAGTGGGTGAGTGACCTGTCAGAGCCTCGGCTTCTTGCACACAAAGTGAGGGAGCACAGCCTACCTCCAAGGCTGCTTGTAAAGAGGACATGAGGCCGGCCATGCAAAGCACTGAACTGATGAAGGAGTGCCGACAGGTGGGAAGCTTCTAGGCATTTTGGAGTGCTTTGGTGTTTATCAGCTGCTCTTGTTTTTAATATTAAATATTTAAGATTGGTGGATCTTGGTTTTGTTTTTGTGGGTGGTGTTAATTATGGTATCACAAGAAAATGGATGGATTATTACCAAATTAGAATGGTGTTTCTTGGATTGTCAAGAGTCACCTAGTTTTTAAATAATGGGGGAGATGTTTTATTGTTATTATTTTAAAATACAAAGACTAGTTCTAATCAGATGAATGTAAAATCAGAAAATCAAGATGCATTGAGGAAACCAGTTGAAGTAAGGCTAAGTTTCCATCTCCTGTCTTATTTCATATATTGATTAGTCTTTCTACTAGTTAAAGACTGGTAAATGTTTCTTTTCTCTGTCTCAACCAGCATATTCCTTTTAAAAATTATTTCTTCCTCAGGCTAATTTTACAAGTATTTTGTCATATTTACTGTTATCTTTGTAATCATCTCCAATTTATTTCCATGTTAAAAAAAATTTTGGCAGCTGTACATAATGTTCTAAAACAAGTTTTTATGACAGTCTGTTGAGACAATCTGCTGACATTTCAAGAGAAGACCTCTTTCCTTTGACTCTGGGACATTTAAAAAAATTGTATTATTTGGCCATCAGTACTATATATCTCCCCCACCTCTGCCAGCTAGTCTTTAATTTTGGCCTTCTATGCAAAATCACAGAGAATATTTAGTTGGAACAACTTTGAAAGTTTGATATTGGTGTTTCGATGATCTTCCTGTTATTTAGGAAGATTAGGATCACGTTGAGGTAAGCCTTAATTGCAAGTGTTGGGATAAGTGCTTTCCCTTAATTACAGGTTCCTGTTGTGCTCCTACCACTTCATAGACCCTGGCTCTGAGCTTGGGAAGCTATGAAGGTAGTGATAGCACTTCACATTGAAGTTCTTTAAAAATCCCAACTCTACCGAAAATTAAACATGTTTTTGAAATTAAAAAACAGCTGTTTTGTAAATGTACTTATTATTACCAGTGTAGATTTGTTTGCTGTTATAGAATGAATTGCTGAAAGAGCATATAGATTACAGTTTGCAAATCCAATGATATTTTACTATTTTGATCACCTCAGAGGCCCCTTTAAACCTTCCTTTCCAGTAGCTTTCCATTGCAGTGATCATTTCTTCTGGTTTCTTCCATTAATAGCTTTCTGCCATGTTGTGGTCATCACTTTTTAATTGGCCTAGAGGTTCATATTTTGTATAGATTTAGCCAAACATTGACTTCTGGTAAAAGAAAGCTTTTTGCATCCTAAGGCAAAACTCTTAAGGCAATATTAACATAGCCCCAGGGGTAGAGAACTAGAGTTAGGAAATTGTTTTCTGTCTATTCTCAGTGTCTCAGCCAGATTATAAACTTCTTGAGGAAGGATTGGATTTTATGATTTATTTAGCATTCTGGCATGTCACTGGACAATTAGCCGATGCTTAATAACTTTTTTTTGTTAGGTCACTTGATAGAAATCCCTCCATATTAAAAAATGGGCTCTACCTTAAGAAAACTGAGACTACTAGATTAGATATGTATGACCCTTCCTCTGAGCCTATCCTTCGAAAGCCTTGGGGCTTAGGAGCTGGTGGGGCTAAGGTCTTCCCCTGACCTGGCACTGGGTGTTTATTCTTTGCCCTCTCACTGCCACTTACTGCACCTGCTTTTATTTGCTCCCACCTTTTGTCACCTTTATCCTCTTTTGGATTAGGAATCAGATCACAGGCCTTGAGAGTTTATGTGTAAGCGTAAGACACTCTCAGGAACAGAAAGTTGACCACTTGTTTTCACGTATATGTGAAAGCTAAAAAAAGTTGATGTCATAGAAGTAAAAAGTAGAACAGTGGATATGGGAGGGTGGGAAGGGAGGGATAGGGAGAGGTTTGTTAAAGGATACAGAATTACCGCTAGATAGGAGGAGTAAGTTCTAATTTCTGGTATTCTATACCACTGTAGGATGACTACAGTTAACAGTGATACATAGTTTCAAATAGCTAGAGGGTTATTGAATATTCCCAACATAAAGAAATAATGTGTTTGAGATGATGGATATGCTAATTACCTTGATTAGATTACTATATATTACATGTATTGCAACATCACTATGTACCTGTAAATATGTACAATTATTACATGTCAATTTTTTAAAAAAGAGAATAAAGAACTCTGCTAACTAAAGAGTGTAAGCCTAAGGAGCTAGATTTTGTGAGATTGATTTTTTTGTTCCATGTGACATCTGTTTTTCTGTTCTATGGCCTATTTGCTTTCTCTCTGGAAAAAAATGCTATTTGGAGGTACCACTCTTTTTTTTTAACCTAGAACTTTGAATCTTCTACAGAGCTTATACTAGCTAATTTTTCTGCATTAGTGGTATGTACTGAAGTTCCAGGGAGTTTAGAGATTCCCTCAGGCCAGACCTTCAGAGTGTTGACCTTGGCAGTGTCTCTGTTTTCTGGAGTCTGGCCTAAAAGTATCCAGGTCCAGAGGCAGTCTGGCCCATGCTAACCAAATCACCAGGGAGTAATGCACTTTTATTAATTTACATGAGAAGTGAAGCTGTCAGTTCACTGTGTTGCCAGGCAGCTTAATTTCTTCTGTGGAAAATCTATATGAAAAGCCAGATTATGATCAGAAATTAGATTGGTGCATGTGGAATTGAAACAAAAAGAGTTGGTGATCTTACCATTCCTTCAGCAAACATATTTTGAACACTTCTCTCCGTGGTGGGCACTGTGCTAGGTACTGGGGTGGCAAAGGTGAAAACACATGGTCTCTGTCTTTTAGAGGCTTTTAGTGTATTGTAGAATGACTAGACAAGTACAGTAACCCAATTGCTATAGCTTACTGGTGGATGGTGACATCTGAGAAGTACCCAGGTCTGACTGGCAGGTCAGGAGGGCAGCACAGGGTGCAGGGCCTATGTGGAGGTTGGAGGAGGGGCTACCAGAAGAGGGGAGGGCCTGGGCATGGGGGCATGGGAAACACTAGAGATCTGTTATCTCAGGAGCACAAGTGAGAGGCTGATGTGATAGGAGGATGTGACGGCAGAAAGACCTAGCAGGCCAGGGGAACCAGATCTCTCTCCCCTTTAAAAAAAAAATGTTGGTACAGACCCACCCATAGCACTATATACATTTGCCTTTAAGCTAGTACTTTAATTTTTGGTTTCTCTTCAGATCGCCTAAGTCTTTCGCCTTTTACTAAACTAGTACTTTATTTGAATACTTTAAACATAGTTCTTTCTTCCTTTCCACTTTCTCTATCCTTATAGGAAGCAGTGTTGACGACCATGGACATCATCCATGATGGATTTGGATTCATGCTGGCTTTTGGAGACTTAGTGTGGGTTCCATTTATTTACAGCTTCCAAGCCTTTTACTTAGTCAGTCATCCGAATGAAGTATCTTGGCCAGTGGCGTCTCTAATGATTGTTCTGAAACGTGAGTATTAATTTTCATCTCAGTTTAATTTATTAAATATTATGTACTGAGTCTTTTATGCTTTGATGTCTACATACTTGTAACATGCTATCTTGAGTGGTCAGCATTAGCTCAATTTGAAGTAATTTATGATGAATTATAAAAAGCCTGCATTTTACAAAGAGAATGGATGGTTCACACTTGGGTTCCCAGTAGTACTCGAAACAGATTATTTTAAACGAACCATCTTGTTTTTAAATTTAATAAATTTAAGTTGATTGAATTTGTTTGAGTAACCATACATCTTTTCCATTGAGTGCCTGCTTTTTCTGGTAGGCATCTTACAAAGTAGGAAAATTTGTCTTGCCTTCATAGAGCTCACATTCTAACAGGAGAAATAAGACATTCCTACCTTGCTGTGAAGTGTCTGAGTGAGCACTAAGAGGGGCGTAGGTGATGGGTGTTTAAGGTAGAGAGAGAGAACTTCTCTCTGGGGAATGTCAGTGTGAACTTATTGGAGGATATGGTGTTTGATCTGAGTTTTAGAGGGTAAAATGGGATGGGGAGATTCAAAAGTCAGGCAGTGGGAACACCTCAGCAAAGGTGTGTGGTGGGGAAGTATGAGATGAAATTGGGAAAGACTGAGAAGTCCAGTTTGGCTGCAGCTGAGGTCCACCAGGGTCAGTCATAAATTTTACTCCAGGTTGAAATTTCTTTGTTCTTACACTGTTCATTAAACACTTTACTAGAAGTTGGGCAGGGAAAATTGGCAGTGAGCTTCAAATATAGATAGTTTTGCTACACTAGTTAGTATCTGTGGTAGAAGAAGAAATTCAAACCATTGGTTAAAATTAAGATTTAGTTTCATCAGTGGTTTGGTTGTCCATATCATCCATTTTATTATTCAAGACAGTATATTTTATAGTTCAGCTAAAAATGGGGAATGTCAGTTTGTCTTGTGCTGCTCAAACAGACTAGCTGAGACTGGGTAATTTGTCATGAAATTTATTTGGCTCATGGTTCCAGAGGCCAGGAAATCAGAGCATGGTGCTGGAATCCTGCCTCCTGTTGCAGCATGCCATGGTGGAAGGTGGAAGGACGAGAGAGAGTAAGGGAGGGCAAAAGGGGCTGAACGTGCTTTATAACGAACCCATTTAAGATACTGAGCCCACTCCTCTGTTAGTGACATTAATCTGTCCATGAGGGCAGAACGCTTATGACCTAATTATCTCTTAAAGGTGCTACCTCTCAACACTGTTACACTGAGGATTAAGTTTCTAGCACATGAACTTTGGAGGACACATTCAAATCAAAGCAGGAAGTAAAGTTATTTCCTTTTCTTTTTTTTTTTTTTTTTTGAGACAGAGTCTTGCTCTCTCGCTCAGGTTGGAGTGCAATGGCATGATCTCCGCTCACCTCTGCCTCCTGGGTACAAGTGATTCTCCTACTTCAGCCTTCCGAGTAGTTGAGATTACAGGCACCCGCCACCACGCCCAGCTAATTTTTTGTATTTTTAGTAGAGACGGGGTTTCACCATGTTGGCCAGGCTGGTCTCCAACTCCTGACCTTGCGATCTGCCCACCTTGGCCTCCCAAAGTGCTGGGATTATAGGTGTGAGCCACCATGCCTAGCATAATGTCTGTCTGTCTCTCTCTTTTTTTTTTTGAGATGGAGTTTTGCTTTTGTTGCCCAGGCTGGAGTGCAATGTTGGCTTAGTGCAACCTCTGTCTCCTGAGTTCAAGTGATTTTCCTGTCTCAGCCTGTTGAGTAGCTGGGATTACAGTCATGTGCCACCATGCCCAGCTAATTTTGTAGTTTTAGAAGAGACAGGGTTTCTCTCTGTTGGTCAGGCTGGTCTCAAACTCCCGACCTCAGGTGATCCCTGCCTGACTCAGCCTCCCAAAGTGCTGGGATTACAGGTGTGAGCCACCGTGCCTGGCATAGTTATTTTTTACTAGTTTATTGAGAATTGAATATACAATCGTTAAATATCAGTGATTCATTGATTTTTGACATTTTGAAATTTGAATAATAGAAATTTGTAGACTTACAGTGCGATTCAGCATGTATTTAAAGTGCAGGATGTTCTGCTGATTCTAACCTAGCATTTGATTTTATCTAAGTAGTTTTAGATTTTATCTCTTTCATGGATGGATATAACTATATTTTGCCTTCAGAGTGTTCCTTAGGTGGATGATGAAAGTAGTGTGATAGATTTTGGAAGGGTTACCATTGTTTTATATAGTGGGATTTAGAGTTTCTGAGTTGTTCTTAAGAATCAGGCCAGGTGTGGTGGCTCATTCCTGTAATCCCAGCACTTGGGGAGGCTGAGACGGGTGGATCTTTTGAGCCTAGGAGTCTGCTTTGGAAATTTCCTCAGAGCATAGAAATCATTTTTAAGCGAAATTACAGGTGCTATTAGGCATTAGATTATAATTAAGTTATTAACATGGGAAAATATTTTAAAATTGCAGTTTGTGGTTATGTAATCTTCCGAGGTGCAAATTCTCAGAAAAATGCATTCCGGAAAAATCCCAGTGATCCAAAGCTTGCACGTAAGTATTGATTTCTGTTTACATTATATATATTATGTGAAGATTTTATGCCACTTTTTCTCTTGACATTATACTTTTATTATTTTTATATAGATTTAAAAACCATTCATACTTCGACGGGAAAAAATCTTCTAGTTTCTGGATGGTGGGGCTTTGTTCGCCATCCCAATTACTTGGGTGATCTCATCATGGCCCTGGCGTGGTCCCTCCCATGTGGTAAGCATTTCAGAAGAGTGTTAGTTTTACCCTTTCAGCCGCCTGAAAGGTGTGTGTGTCCTTTGTGTGGGACAGTGTGGGCAAGGTAGGTGTGAGTCTTTGGTTGCTCTTTTCTGCTGTGAAGTTGGTCTCTGTAGAAGCTCCTCTGGCTTTTGAGGGTAATTGGTAATTCACAGAGCCTGAAGGAAGCCTAAAAGCAAAATTTTAAGTTTTAAACTGTGCCTGGTAGCTTTTTTCTAAGTAGAATATATAGAAATTAATTCAGCTTCTTAATTCATGACTCAGTGCACACAGATTGGGAAAAACTTTGGTTCTTAAGAAGGGAAAGAGATTCTATTTTTCTTTGTGTGTGTCTGGCCTCGTGGGGAGCTGGGGGAGCAGGGGAGTAGGAGGAGCATGGGGAACTATGGGAGCTGGGGAAGCAGGGGAGTAGGGGGAGCATGGGGAACTATGGGAGCTGGGGGAGCAGGGGCACTGGGGGATCCAGGGATGCTGGGATAGCTATGGGAGCTGGGGGAGTGGGGCGGGGGTGGGGGGAGCTGAGGGAGGAGGAGAAGCTGGGGGAACAGGGAGGTGAGAGAGCAGGGGGAGCTATGGGAGCTATGGGAGCTGGGGAAGCAGGGGTATGGGGGAGCGGGGGAGCTGGGGAAGCAGAGACATTCGGGAAAGCTGGGGGAGCTATGGGGGTGGGGGGAGCTGGCCTGTGCCTGCTACCTCCTGGTTGCCCATGGCAGTTCACTGGGGGAAGAAGGGTGAGAAATGGAAACATTTGCATAATGTCTCCATTTACATTAATTATGAGGACAGACGTTTTGATTGTGATGGATTGTTAGGATGGATTCATCACTCTTTGAGTAGCTTCTAATTTAGATAAGAACTTCTACCACTTCCCAGTGGGATTTTACAGACTGATTTGTTTTCCTTATTATTAGAGAAAATGAAGTAACCCTGTGGTTCATTTTTAGAGAATTTGGGGGAAAGCAGGAACAAGTATGTTGTAGTGATAATAAAAATATCTAATACTGTGTACTGTGATTATCCACAGGTTTTAACCACATTCTGCCTTATTTCTACGTGGTTTATTTCACCATGTTGCTTGTCCACCGAGAAGCTCGTGATGAGTACCAGTGTAAGAAGAAATATGGTGTGGCTTGGGAAAAGTACTGTCAGCGTGTGCCCTACCGTATATTTCCATATATCTACTAATGCTCTTCTGGCACATCTACAAAATGCTCCTGCAATTCTGGCTGCCATTTGCAAAAACAAGGAAAAATATCCAAAACTTTCTTTTGTTGCACTGACAGGATCTGTAAATTTTTTTTCTCTTTTTGAGTCAGGACTATAGAGCCAAGTAGTCTTTTAATATAGCTGTTTACTTTTATTAAATTATAATTAACACAGGAAAACTACAAGTAAGGATGTGAGATTTTGCATTTTTATGGGAAATTTTCAGCCCTTAAAAATCTGAAAACGAAACAGTCTTAATATAAATATACTATGAAGAATACTATTGATGTTTATGGTTTTTGATTACTTTTCAAATTTTGATTTTTTTTTTTGCCCGTTTTTCTTAAAACACTGTTACATTTAAAGTACATTTATGTTTTATTCAGTAAGAGAATAGATTTTTTTTAAGTCATTTACTAGTTATATCATTTGAAAGCAAAAAGGAGGGCCTGTATTAAATGCTGAAAGTGAAGAGTGATGAGATTATTAGCAGACACTGTTAAAGGGAGACCATTTGTAGCAGTTGGCTTAACCTCAACTTCTAAAACTATTTGAAAATGTAAATACATAGCTTAGTTTTATGTAATATATCAGATTTTTCTGTACAGTATTTTGAATGTGAGATGATTGTCAGGACTGTCTTTTTAACAAAACATTTTCAGTATTTTAAATAAAGTTTTGTAAAGTGATGTGAATTAAAATTTTTGAAACAATTAGAATTCATTTACTATCGTATAGAAGATACTGTTAAAACATAGGAAGGGTATTTTTTGATCCAAAGTTAGTGAATTTGGCTTTGCTACCTCAATTGCAGGTGTTTGTTTGCCTTTATAAACTGTTGCAAATAGAAAAAAAAAAAAAAGAATATATATTTTTTGAGAAACATCAATATTTAAACATTTTTACACAGATTGGTGTTTGAAAATTTGCCATTCCAGGCTAATATTTTTATATATTTTTGACTTTTTAAAAGTTCATCAGTGTTTTTGCTACTGTTAAACTCATGCAGTTTATACTGTATTTTTTATATATCCTTTATATTTACAAAACTTTACTGCCTGTAAAGGAGTGCTATCTAAAAACAACTTAAGGGGTTAAAGTCGTTTCTTTTAGTTTAATAGATGTGTATAAGGTAGCTTTAGCAATTACATTCTAGTGAAGTTGATATAGTTTCATTTTTAATTGTCCTGTAATAGAACAGTAGCAAATTCACTATAGGTTTGTGTTCAAAGTTAAATTGTTCTCAGTACTTTAAATATAGCAGAATGTGATAAATATAGTGTATGTTTGGGTTCTAATGATACATTTTATATATGAGCCATTTAGATATGCAGTGTTCATTCTACACTGCATTTGAAGTGTATGTAACTTAGCATGTTAATGCAGTCATGAAGTTGGTTTGCTCTAGCATCTTGTAGTCTTTAAACATTCTTTTAGTGAAATTGTCATTGTTTTATCAGTGCTGATGTGTGCAAGCAGTTTTTAAATTTTGCTTTTCTCCTGGCATCAGAAAGTGGTTCCCAGCATTTTCTGTACTAGATGACACCAAGGAAGCTTTTGGGGAGGAAGGAAGGACATTAAATTCTCTACCCGGTAGTGAAAAGAGCCCATAACCAATGCAGTGCTGCAATTTCTGGATGTCAGCTACAATTTGTTTTTAATTTTGTTTTTGACATGTTTATTTGGCAAATTTTATAATGAAGTTTTACGTTGGAAATAAAATGTAGCAACATTTTGATCACTTTGGAGCTTTTTTTCCCCCCTCTTTTTTGCTTAAAACTCTAGGATTTTTGGGACCAAGATAGGAGCCCTGAGATTCCCACCCCCACCTAGCTTCCTCTTTTCCTAGGATCATCTGTTTGGGACCCCTGGACAACTGCTGTTTATTTCAAGACTCTCAGAATGTTGGAGCTCAAAGAGGTTAGTTGGGAGTCTTAACTCCCAGAAAATGGTCATGTATTTAGTGTTTGTTGTTTGAGAAAATACAGAAATGCTAAAACTATTGTAGATTCAGTTATACTTTCAAATGAATTTGTATGAATCACAGAAGCATCTATGCATTTGAAAGAAAGCACATGTGTGAGAGACATTTCTGTGCCTGCTGGCCATGCTTTAGTGCTCATTTGGATTTCCAGTTGACTCTAAGCCTGAGTTGTGAGATGAGATCAGACAGCTTCACCTCTCAATTTGTCCTGCCGGAACATTACATTGCAAAAGGTAGATGTGTCAGAATATACACCAATACCAAGTATATGATTTATATTTTTGTCTTTAGTTTTGCACTGTTTGGAACAAATGATGAAGTATTGGATTTTAACAAAAGATACGAGGTGGAGTGTTTCTAGGTGCAGTTTACTTGCATATAGATGGTACAGTTTCCTAGACACAAATACGTGTTTTGTTCATGGCTATTAAAGTCTAGTGCTGGGTACAAGTCCCGTCTTTTCTACACCCCTTACTATAGAAAGACGGGACTGTTGCATCTTCATTTGTGTACACATGGGTTATGCTTTCTGTCCATGGACCATTGCCACGATAAAGTGACAGCGAGATGTGGCTTCAGAAGCTAGCTCTGCTCTCAGCAGTGTGCATTTGGGCAATCTCTGAGCACTGGTTTCCTCATGTATAAAATCTGGCTGATGTGTCCACATAGTATAGAGGTGTCGAGGGGCCTGAGGATGATTCAGGGATCATGAGTGCTCAACATGGTGCTAAGTTATGATAGCCATTTTTAGGAAGTAATAAAATTCTTCCTACAGAAACATGTAATTTACCGAATTCTCAGGATTTGGTTTTTAGTAGGCAAGGAGGTCTAGTGAAGTCAGAACCATACTGCTCTTTTTTTCCCCCCCAGAGATGGGTCTTTCTCTGTCACCCAGGCTGGAGTGCAGTGCTGTGATCATAGCTCAATGCAGCCTCAACCTCTGGGGCACAAGCCATCTTTCTGTCTCAGACTCCTGAGTAGCTGGGACTACAGGTGCCTCATCATGTCTGGCTAAGTTTTTAAGCACTTTTTTGTAAAGACAGGGACTTGTTAACGTTGTCAAGGCTGGTCTTGAACTCCTGGCCTCAAGTGATCCTCTTGCCTTGGCCTCACAAAGTACTGGGATTATAAGCATAAGCCACTGAACCTAGCTAGACTATAATTTTAAAAAAATTATTTTTTTCAGACAGTCTTGCTCTGTCACCTAGACTGGAGGGCAGTGGTGCAGTCTCGGGTCATAGCAGCCTCTGCATCCCAGGCTCAAGTGATTTTCATGCCTCAGCCTCCTGAGCTGGGATTACAGACATGTGCCACCATGCCTGGCTGATTTGTGTATTTTTAGCAGAGATGAGGTTTCGCCATGTTGTCCAGGCTGGTCTCGAAGTCCTCAACTAAAGTGGTGGGATTACAGGCGTGAGCCACTGTGCCCGGCCCATCATACTGCATTTCTTTAAAGAAGAAGGCCCTTCTTTTTTGTTTCAGAAGTCTGCAGCTAGGTCAGCAGTGTAATATTCTGTGTTTACTTAGAGCAGCCAGGGGAAGTATTCCAAAGACCTACTCTACATGTGTATATTTTATTGTATATAACTTTATAAATCACTTTATCAAAATGTTTATAAAGACATGCCCTGATACCTTGCCAGGTGGTGTGGTTTTTACTGCTAAGAGAGTCAAACTTGCTGTATTCCAGGTTGTGCTGACCTGTACTAGAGCCCAACCACAGGGACATTGCACGGTCAGGTCTTAGGTACCTAAAGTAAAAAGCAGCTGTATTATTCCCCTATGTGTTGAAGTTTTCATGTACAGGTGAGATAGAGACCGCACCTGCCCAGTCTGGCTGAACACACAGATGTTTTATAAAGGGTGTTGACTACACATGAATGTCTTGAAACATGTAAATCTGGCTGGAGTCAAAAATTAAAATGGTTTGGTATGAACATTTATTTTTCATTCTTTTCACAAAGCAATGCAACCCGCATTGTGATCCAGTGACTAGGAGGTTTCTTTGTTGGTAAGTACACTGTTGTTAAAAAGTTTGTTGGAAAACCAGTAGTTGCCAAAATTCTTGACCTCTCAGGTGTCTGGTAAACTGGGCATTCAAAAGCATAGAGTTCTGAATCTATTGTCTGGCTAGAAGCATTTGGTGTTTCAGTAGAAATCTTAAAAAAACAACAACAAAATCCAGTAGTCAAATTGCATAGTTGAAATGAATCAGTGGCTTACATTTTCTATATGCTAGGCTTGGGGAATTTGTTATGAATTAGATACAGTAGAGGTTAAATGATTAACAGCATGTGGAAATTATACCTGGATAATATAAAGAGTAATTATTATGGCTTTATAGTACATATTCTTTAGAACATGGGATGTAAGTAGGCATATACTTTAAATTTTAGTAGTATTTTGGGAGATTTAAAATCTTTGTTGTTTGAGTATATTAGGAAGTTGTAGGGAATGGGAATAAGTGGTTTGTATATTACTGAGGGTGGTTTGTATATCACTGAGCTCAGAGGTTTAGGACTTCGTGGTAACAGCAGGGTGGTTACCTTTGATGGCAAAAAGTGTATGTTGGGAAAATCACAGCACATCTCCAGAGGCAGCAAGTCTTCCAGTATTTTTTGTTCGCGATTCCGTCTTGCCCCCTCAATGAAGAAACCAAAAATGTAAACTCCATTGTGAGAGGAGTCTAAGCCCTACGGTGGAAGAGAGGTGGTATCAGGGGTCCCCAGGAGAAGCAGCGACCAACCAGAGACTCCATCTGGAGCTGAGACGACCCATCCAGAGAGGGGCTTGTGCTGCCTAAGGCATGTTGCCCGAAGTTCTAAGGTGAATATTTAATTTTTTTCCCCCTATTCTGAGTGCTTTAAAAAGTATAGGCTTTCTATTCATAGAATCAACCTGAACTGAAATACATGTATTTTTTTCATCATGCCCCTCCTCAGCATGAAGACAAATACTTTCAAACACAATAAAGATGCAAATTTCTACAACTGTAATCTTGTAACAGCTTTCTAGGAGAGAGCAAGAACAGTTACAAAAGGAGACAGAGTACACTGTGCTCAAATGTTGTCACTTACCTCTACCGTAGTGGCCACAGCTATTGTTTTAGGCTCTAGAAGTTTTAAAAAGGCTGAAAAGGGTTTTACATAACACACACACACACACACACACACACACCCCCAATCTGTATCACACATACATACACATCTATCTATATCTATCTATCTATATCTGAGAGAGAGAGAGGGACTTGCTCTGTCTTCCAGGACTGGACCAAGAGGCCAAACAGCATGAGTGTCCACCACCTCCTCCCACCCCAAATCCCAGAATGCAACTATAAAAGCACTGGAAAATGAAGTATGCCCAGTGGACAGAAACTGTGAGATCCTTAAAGACAGATGATTAAGGAAACCACAGTCAATAATAGGCACAATAAAAGCTAAAAACATCATCCTTTCCAAACCGATCCTACAGAATAATATCAAATAAAATATTGATGCAAGAATCTTGAATAAAATATAATTAAGATGATTCAACTTTAGGATCTTTTAATCATATTGATAAAAATTTATTAAGATCATTTAGTCATATGTGATAATCATATAAACTCTGAAAAGATTTTTCATCACATTTTTTAGCTTTCATTCTTCATTAAAAAATTCCTGGCCGGGCTGTAAAACTCATGCCTGTAATCCCAGCACTTTAGGAGGCTGAGGCAGGCAGATCATGAGGTCAGGAGTTTGAGACCAGCCTGACCAACATGGTGAAACCCCATCTTTACCAAAAATGCAAAAAAAAATCAGTGGGGCATGGTGATGTGTGCCTGCAATCCCAGCTACTTGGGAGGCTGAGGCAGGGGAATTGCTTGAACCAGGGAGGTGGAGGTTGCAGTGAGCCGAGATCACACCACTGCACTCCAGTTTGGGTGATGGAGCAAGGCTCTGTCTCAAAAAAAAAAATTTTCTAATATAGAGACCATACCTTATTACAAAGTACACTCCAGATAGTTAATCCACCATGTTAATGAGATAAAGGATAAAAACTATCTGATTATTTTAATAGAAACAGGCCCAGGCATGTAGAATTATTTGATCTATGACAAAATTGAAGTAGGATAAGGGTGGCCATTTCAATATAAAAGAAACGGTGCTGAGTCAGTTGGGTACCCATATGGAACCAAAAGAACTTCATCTCACCTCACACCATACACAACTCAATTCTTTTTTTTTTTTTTTTTTTTTGAGTCAGAGTCTCGCTCTGTTGCCCAGGCTGGAGTGCAGTGGCACGATCTCAGCTCACTGCAACCTCCACCTCTAAGTTTAAATTGATTCTCCTGCCTGAGCCTCCCAAGTTGCTGGGATTACAGGTGCACACCACCATGCCTAATTTTTTGTAGTTTTAGTAGAGACGAGGTTTTGCCATGTTGGCCAGACTGGTCTCGAACTCCTGACCTCACGTTACCCGCCTACCTCAGCCTCCCAAAGTGCTGGGATTACATGTGTGAGCCACTATGCCCAGCCTTCAATTCTATATAGATCATAGAAAATGAAAGGTAAAGCAATAGAGTTTCTAGAAGATTACAGGAGAATATTTTCATGAACTTGGTTTAGGGTATGCACAGATTTCTTAAACAACATAAAAAAGCATTAACCTTAAATAAAAGATGGATATACTGGACTTTGTTACAACAAAACAAATTTTTGTTCATCAAAAAAACATCATTTTAGTGCATTATGTATGGTCAAAAAAAAAACCCAAAAAAAACACCATTAAGAAAGTGATTTGGAAAGTCACATACCGGGAGAAGATGCTTTCAATACATGTATCTGACAGATGACTTACATTAAGAATATACAAAAACTTCTATAAATCGATAAGACAAAAACAGACCAAAGTCTTGTACAGAAACTTCACAAAACAGGAAATCCAAATGTCAATAATCATTTTAAAAGGTGCCCAACTTCATTATCAAGGAAATGCAAATTAAAATCATAGAGCGATATCACTGCATGTCCACTAGAATGACTAAAATTAGAACACTATATTGAGCATTGGCAGGGATGTGGAGCAATCTTCTACACTACTGGTGGGCCTGTGGATTGGCACAACCACATTGAAAAACCAAGTGGCAGTATATACACCAAAGCTAAACATATGGCCATGGTATGACCCTCAATTTATTTAATCATGAGCTACATAGCAACATTTGTGTCAGTGACAGACTGCATATACCAAAGGGGTCCTGTAAGATTATGATGGAGCTGAAAAATTCCTATCACCTAGTGATGATACAGAGCAATGCATCTATGCATTTCTATGTATAGGTCCGTTTGGGTTCACAAGTACTTACCATTGTGTTACATTGCCTGCAGCATTCAATACAATAACATGCTATACATGTTTGTAGCCTAGCAGCAATAGGCTATCCCATCTAGCCTAGGTGTGTAGTAGGCTCTGCCATGTAGGTTTGCGGAAGTACACTCTTAACGATGCATTTCTCAGAATCTATCCCCACCATTAAGTGGTACATGATGGTATTTATTATCATTTTTTAAATTCTTTTGGTTACAGCCAGTCTACCAGGTGTAAAATGGTATTTCATTATCATTTTGATTTGCATTTCTCTTGACAAGATACTGAGCATTATTTCACATTCTTTTTTTTTCTTTTTTAAATCTTTAGACTAATCTCTCCCAACCCTGTCCCTGCTTCCTCCCCAGCATTGGTCCTGGAGCAGAAAAATAGATTCCCAGACGAAACTGGAATTTAGTAAATGACAACTGTGGCCCTTCAAATCAGTGGGGACAGTGGTGGGGGAGTGGCAGGGCTGGGGCGCATGGTGCATCTGGCTTGCTGGTGCTCTGTGCCCTGCTCCAGCGCAAGCCGCCTCCACGGGTCCCCCTCACTGCACTGCTGAGGACTGGGTGGGTGCAGGTTTCCACTTGGCACCTGGCTGAGTTCTGGAATGAGCCAGTTGCTGGGGGCAGGCATTTCAGCCAAGAGCTGCCAGGAGAGGTTTGCCCAGTGATTTAAAATATCACCTTTCTATCCTGACCTCAGTAGCATTCTGTCTTCATTTATAATAGGGTATACTTAGAAAGTTTGTTTATTGACTTAAATCTTTTATTCATGATTTATAATATTTTTCCCCCAGAAAGAGAGTGGGAAAGATGAAGTCTGAGGGCATTTGGACTTGAAGCAGGGCTGTGCCTTGTTGATTTGCCTCTCTAGTGCCTGGCACACAGTAAGTGCTGACAGTAAGTGCTGAATAAAGGTTTGTTGAGGGCATAATTTATTAAATGAATGATTACTCTTTCAAGTATTGCAGTACCTTAAAGGCTCTCTTGACTATGTTGAGTTTATTTCGCATAAATACGGAGAACTCATCTTTGTCAGTGGTGTTGGAAATCACATGGTGGGTGAAGGTGAGGGTATCCACAGAGATTCCTCGAGACCTCCCATAGTCTTGAAGCACAGCAGCAAGAAAAGCTTTGGAGAAGAACACACACCATCAGGTTCCTTGTGAGTCTCAGGGCTTCCTGCTGGGGTTAGCAACAATGTCTCATGGGGAATGAAGGGAAGAGTGGAGGAAAAAGGACAAAGAGATGGGCTAGGCAGGAGCAGAGCACTAGTTCACCCACCCTCTCAGGCCTTGGTGACTTTGGTCTGGCCAGCTGTGGGAGCCTCCTGGTGAACGTGGGTTGTTTTTCAAGGCCAGCACCCCATCCTCTATTCATTGTGGGGATTCAGGGGCTGTAAATTCTGAGACCCTCTCCATTTCTGAGCCAGTCTTGGCTGATGATTATACCTCATGCTTTTGGAAACAAGTGTGTCAGAGTCTTCCTCGTAAATGTCATATGGACATTGGGAAAAGGCAGGTTCTGTTGCCTCTAGGGTTGCTGAGCTGCTTGTGGCCATGTTTCCCCTGGGTGCACGGAGAAAGGCTACGTGCAGTAGGAAAAAAATGAGAACCTCTCAAACTTGCCATGCCTGTCACTATGATCCCCATCAGCCTGCTCCTCTCCCTGTGCTCCATTATTTCAGTGAATGATGCCAGCAGCCACTCAGCTTTCCAAGCCAGAGACCCAGGAGTCATGCTTAACCTCCTCCCTGCTACCTCTATCCTTCCTAACATGGAGTCCAGTTGGGTCTGGTTCCTAAATGCCCCCTACTCCCCACTTCTGCCCCACTCTCGCTGCCCTACTCTGATCACCACCAGCTCTTGCCTGGAGAATAAAGCAGATTCCTTATTTGATTGATTGATTGACAAGACAGGGTCTTGTTCTGTCGCCCAGGCTGGAGAACAGTGGCATGGGGCTCACTACAGCCTTGACCTCCTGGGCTCAAGCAATTCTCCTGCCTCAGCCTCTTGAGTAGCTGGGACTACAGGTGTGCACCACCACACCTGGCTAATTTGCAGACTCCTTAAATGACCAGGACCCAGTCTTGTTCTCCAATGTACTCCTCCCCTTCTTTCCTACAGCTGCTGGATCATGACCTCTCTGGCCTGGAAAGCAGTGGTTTCTGCTGCCACAGGATGGAGTAGACTCCCTTAGTGTGTGTTACACAGCCCCGCAGGCCAGCCATGTCCACCTTTGCAGCTGCAACCATTCTCCCTCTGGGGGTCTTTTGTTCTGGCCATAATGAACATTTGGTTTCTCCTAGTCTGAATGTTGTTTTCTGTTGTAAGAATGCTGTCCCCGCTTAGTGCAGTCATCTAAACACTCAACATTTTAAGTCAGGCTGAGTTCAAATCTTGGCTCCGTCACGTATTATTTTTCCCCCCCAGAATCATTTCACTTAGTAGTGGAGTGACCTTGGACGGGACTCTACACTTCTTGCTAGTGATATGACTTGGGGCAAATTCCTTAATTTCTCTGTGCCAAGGTTTTCTCTCTGAAAACAGGGATCGTTCTAGTAAAAACCTCATAAGATTGTCATGAGAATTAAATGACTTAATTTATACAAAGTCCTCAGAACAGTGCATGGCACCCAATAAGTACTATGGAAGCGCTACGAATTAATTCTCTTCTTCCTCTGTCCGCACCTGGATAGTACTTAATTGGTAGCAAGCTTCAAGACTCATCCTAGATGTTATTTCCTTAGTGGGCTTCCCTGGCTCTTAGTGAAGGTTCCCCTGTTTTATGCTCCACAAGTACTGATCCATTCCTATATTCTATTGAGAAAGCCATTCATTCATCAGATTTTAGTGAGAGCTTTGTATGTGTGTGCTGGGGGCTGTATTAGGGGCTAGGGACACCATGGAAATTAAAACAGATCTGGTTCCTGCCTTCGTAGAGCTCACAGCCCAGTGTCGCCCCTTCACAACTCTCTTTACACCCCCCAACCACACATCGTTGGAACGTGCTCTGGTTCATGCCTGCCTCTCCTGCTGGACATTTGTGCTGAGCAGGCAGAAACAGGTGAAATCTGATAGGCGTGGGTAGATTTGGCATGTGAGGAGGTTGGGGTGAGGGAAGGAAGTGGGTGGGGAGGAAGAGACTGCTCTAGTGCACACGAGAGACCCAGGCACTTGTGGGGGTGCAGGTGCTGTCATCCTAAAGGGGAGGAGAAAAAGGTGAGTGACAGAGGGACTGAGTGCAAACTTGGTTGGGCCAGGTCTGGAGCTGACCTTGGTTCTAATGCTCACCTTGTGGAAAGAAGAAAGCTGGGAGCCAGTATCTTGAAGGAAACCCTTCAAAGAGATTGTTCTCTGAATCATCATGGTATTTACATTTTTGGCTAGATGATGGAACAGACTGCTTCCAAATTGTGACCACAGGTTGGGAGATTAAGGGCATAATAATTGCACACCTTTGGGTGATGTGGGCCATTTCCTCCAGTTCCTCCCCTCCCAGGGCCCTCCTTTTACTGTTCATTTCAACTTCCCTAGTGCAGGACTCTTATCCAGTCCTTGAATAGAAGCCAACTATGGTTTGTAAGGTCGTGAAGGAAAAGAGGGAGCACAAAGGCTGGAAGGCAACAGATTTGGGTAACAAGAGATGTCATTATTATAGTGGGAATCCTGCCTGTGCCTTGTGGAATCTTGTCCATTGTTTTTGAGTCACAGACATCTCCCAAAGGATATAAAGACGTGGATTTATTCTGTTGCTACATTTAGAGTAGCAAATGTAAATACAGGAGGCAGCTTGGCACAGACTTTGGAATGAGTTCTGAGTTCAAATCTCAACACTTCCATGTTCTAGTTGTGTAACCTTGGGCACAATGTCCTTGGACAGTTTCCTCATCTCTAAAATGGGGATGATGATAATGATAGCACCTACTTCACATCAAGGGCTGCTGTGAGAACTGAGTGGGCTACTGTTGAGTAAAGCTCCTAGAGAAATATTTCACATCCTGTGAGGCACTTGTTAGATGCCAGCTACTCTAATGCCTCTCAAGCTATTTTTATTATAACTAAAAACACATTTGAAAATTAAATGTGGCTAGGCACGATGGCTCACGCCTGTAATCCCTGCACTTTGAGAGGCCGAGGCAGGTGGATCACTTGAAGTCAGGAGTTCGAAATCAGCCTGGCCAACATGGTGAAACCCCGCTTCTACTAAAAATACAAAAAATTAGCTAGGCGTGTTGGCAGGTGCCTGTAATCCCAGCTACTTGGGAGGCTGAGGCAGAAGAATCGCTTGAACCCAGGAGGTGGAGGTTGTAGTGAACCGAGATCATGCCATTGTACCCCAGCCTGGATGACAGGGCGAGATTCTGTTTCAGAAAAAAATAAAAATAAAAATTACATGTAACTAATTCTTTCACATTTCATCCTGTGCATTTCTTAGGAAAGAGAAATGTACTATGTTGGAGTCATAACTCCGTCTCTTGAGTGGAGGGAGCTTACACAAGACTCAACACCTTAGGTGCTCACTTTCTCAGCTCAGGGTAGACAAAAATCCCTCCCTTGCTTAATTCACACGTTACCGTGAGAACACAAGGAAACCAAGCATGGGAAATGATGTCGTAAACCTTTAGGCTTTAAGCAAAAATGAGGAAGGAATGTAAAGCAGCTTTCACCCATACCAACGCTGTATCGCAGTGTAAGGCACTTTGGCCCAAGTATTTAAGAAATTCAGCTGCTGGATGAGATCAATCCAGGAACTCAGTGGCTTACATGATGTGTAGGCGTGTTTCTGTTGGGATGTAAAGACAGTCACATCATTTTTTTTCCTTGTCTTTGGGGTCATCAGGAACATTTCTGCAAACCTTGGTAATAGACTCAATTGCCAGGGAGAAATACCTTGGCAGGAGGATGTCATTTTCTAACTGAAAGCACATAATGAAAAGTCTAGACCTTATTACTAGGGCAAAACAACATTATCTTAACAGTGCTTTGGATAAAACGCTTGGAAGCTTCTATCCTGGCTGAAGGCTTTTATCACTCTTTTCAAATCTTTTCATTTCCTCATCTTCTTTCCTCCTCTCTGGGGAGATCACCTTCACATGCTATTAGGCATGAGCAATTTCAGCTTCCTGGCCTTCCCCTACACAAAGTTCTCTACATCCCACCCACTGTCTACTCCTTTTCCCCGCTTTGCCTTCCAGTTCTGAGCCAAGTTGCCCTTGCCCCTGTGCTCTGCACAGCCTTCTGGCATACCTCCTCTCCCTTCTGTGGATTCCGCTTTCCATCCTCCATCCCTGTATATTAGCGCACCCTTCCGTCTTAACTACACAAACCACCCAACACTCAATCCTACCTTTCGATGTAAGTGGGGAGGAGACTCTTGCAGCCCAGTAGCCTCTTTCTCCTTTTGTTTACTGTACCCTCTTCTGGAGTCTTCCTTAGAAACCACAAGTGACCTTCTATTTTCCATATTCAAGCCTCACTCCCTGCACCCGTATCCTCTGCAGCTTTTGAGGGAGCTCATTGCTTCCTCCTGCTCCCTTGCTTTGGCTTCTGTGACTAGACTCCACCTTGGCTTTCTCTCGAATTCTCCAACTACTTCTTTTTAGGTCTCCTTCACTGGCTCCTCTCCTTCCCTCCCTCGAGGCTGGTGTTGCCCAGAGTCCCTTTAGTCCTCTTCTCTTGCTACTTTATGTTCCCTCTCCCAGATTTAATCCATGGCTTTGTCTAGGCTGATGACACCAAGCACTCGCTTTGTAGCCTGTGCTTTTGTTCATTGCTTTTCAATAGCTCGACGTGAGAGCCCCTCTAGCTTCTCACACTTTCCATGTCTAAAACAGGACACCGTCATCTGTTCCTCAAACAGCACGTCTTTCTGCCCACCCTGTCTCTGAATGCACGACTTCCTACCTATTGGTCCAAGCTGGACATTTCTACCTGACTAATCTCAGCTCTTGTCACTCTGTCAAATGAGCAATGCCTCAGCCACATATGACTGTACTCAGAGTGTACCAACTCAGCCGTGTTCCTTTAGCCTTACTTTGCACTTGTAGAGTCCCAGCTATTTCACCACTGGGCTTGGTAAGCATGTAATAAGGCTTCTCTGCTTTTTAGTTTTCGTATCTGTAAAATAAGGTCATTGGAGTGGAGGACCCCTAAGATTCTTTCAAGCTCTGAAGTCCTATGATTCTAGATGTGTCTCTGTATTTCAGTTTTTCATCACGGTTTGTATTCAATTTTAAAGAATTATAATTTTCATTATTTCCTCTCACCTGTCTTGTTTTCTACATAGATTTAAAAAATAAACTTTATTGAGATATAATTCAAATACCATACAACTTACTTATTTAAAGCGTACAAATTAATGGTTTTTGTATATTCACTGAGTTGTGCAATCACTACTATAGTCAATTGTAGGACATTTTCTTGACTCCAAAAGAAAACCCTCTTAGCATCCATTCTCCAATTCCCTGTCACCCACAAACCAAGGCAACCAATAATCTACTTTCTGTCACTATGGATTTGTCTATTCTGGACATTTCCTGTAAATGAAATCATATAATATATGGTCTTTGTGATGGCCTTCTTACACATAGCACAGAAAAACTATTGTTTTTAAGCTTTATCTATGTTGTAGCATGTATCAGTACTTCATTCATTTTGCTGGCTAAATATTATTTCATTACAGGGGCATACTGTATTTTATCCATTCATCAGTCAGTGGATATTGGAGTTGTTTCCACCTTTTGGGTATTATAAATAATGCTGCCATGAACATTCATGTGCAAGTTTTGTGTGGGCTTTTTATTATTATTATTATTATTTTGGAGATGGAGTCTCCCTCTGTTACCCAGGCTGGAGTGCAATGACATGATCTTGGCTCACTGCAACCCCTACCTCTGGGGTCAAGCAATTCCCCTGCCTTAGCTTCACAAGTCGCTGGGATTGCAGGTGCCTGTCACCATACCTGGTTAATTTTTTAATTTTTATTTTTAGTAGAGATGGGGTTTCACCATGTTGGGCAGGCTGGTCTTGAACTCCTGACCTCAGGTGATCTGCTGCTTTGGCCTTCCAAAGTGCTGGGATTACAGGCGTGAGCCCCCGTGCCCGGCCTGGACATATATGTTTTAATTTCTCTTGCGTATATTCCTAGAATTGAAATTGCTGAGTCAAATGGTAAATCTGTTTAACTTTTTGAGAAACTTCTGCACTATTTCCGAAGTGGCTGCACTATTTTTCATTCCCATGAGTGGTGTATGAGGGTTTCAGTGTCTCCACATCCTCACCAACACTTGTTTTTAATGTCTTTTTACTTCTCGCCATCCTAGTGGGTGTGAAGTTATATCTCATTGTGGTTTTGATTTGCATTTGCCTGAAAACAAATGCTGTTGAACATCTTTTCACACGTCTACACAGGTTTTTAATCTGGTGTAGGTTTCAGGGTTCTGGAAAAGGCCAGTGCTAATCGTAAGGGGAGAAGTTCATTTCTAGGGAAATAGCGCTTGTGTCCAGCATCGAGCTTGTTAATTTCCTACTCTGTGCTGCCAGGTCTTCCATGGCTTATTTTATTCCTGGTCTAGTACATTTTGTGTTTTTACAATTTGGCCTTCTGTTTAAGAGCACAACTCAGCAATTTTTCCATTATCTTGTTTAGCTTTGTTTTTATTTTAAAAGCAATTAAATTCAACACTTATAGTAGTACCAACAGTGCACCTACTAGGATGTGAGCCGCTGTAATGCATAGACATACACATAGCGATAACTAAGCGATGGTGCTGTGTGGCTAACAGTGACTGTTAAGAGGCATTCCAACTTCAGAGATGTGAAAATATGAAAAAGTACATCAGCGTCTTTTCATAGTTACTATTTCATCATGCAGATGCACCAGTTAACCTCACCATTCCCTTGAACCTGGACGTTTATTTCAAGCAAGCAAGAAAATAGGAAATAAGAATAACTGCTTACCTGCCACAATGTAGGCGCTCTCATATTAAGGAAAGAGTTAAATATTTCCTCCAATTCTTGGGTGAGGATGATCTCTCCTTTTATAGCAAGTTGAAGATCTTTTAAGGATTTATGTATGACGAATAATAACATCAAATCATGTAATTTCTTGCTTCAAAAAGGTTAGCAAGACACAATGGGTAAGGGGGTCATGATCTGGATTTTAGAAAGAGATAAAAATTTTGATATTTTACAGATTAAAAAGAGGCTTTACATGGAGGGACTTAGGCTTTGAAAGTTAAGGGAATTTCGTGTGTACTGACAAGGGGTTGATAAACATTTTCTGTAGAAGGTCAGATAGCAAACATTTTAGGGTGTGGGGATCACACCATCTCTGTGAAAGCTACGTGGCTCTCTGCTTGTAGTGTGGGTGTGGCCACACTATGTACTTGTATAGCCACACTATCTACTACGTATAGATGCATGGACAATATGTCATGAGTAAGTGTGGCTGTGTTCCAATAAAGCTTTATTTATGGGCACTCAAATTTGAATTTCATATAACATTTATGTGTTACAAACTATATTTCTTCCTTGGATTTTTTTCAGCCATTAAAAAATGCAAAAGCCATTTTAGTTCACAGGCTGTACAAAAACAAATGGTGGGCTGGGTTTGGCCTGTGAGCCCTAATTTGCCGACTTTTGATTGAGACTCATCAATAATACTGTTTTGATAGACTGTTGCTCAATATTTGGTTTCTAAATAACCTTCTTCAAAGGCATAGAATATGGATATTAAAATTTAACTGGGAAAATTATCGTAGTCCAGCAATTTAGCCCCTTAGAGATGGGTTTGGAGCCATCTCTGGGCAACCAGGCTTCCTCTGTTTTCCCGGGCCTGTCCTGATTCCCCTTAGCTTCTCAGAGCCAAGTGGTCTTCCAGCAGAAGGTCCATCTAAACCTTTGCTGTTCCAGAAGGCCGAGAGGCAGAGAGAACAGGCACCTAGGGGCTCTTGAGAATCTCCCAAGCAGAGTTGCTGCTTTCTGGTTTGCTACACTTATTTCTTCACTTTTGATCTCAGTGCCACATGCTACCAACCCTCAAACCAAAGTGTGATTTTCTTCCCTGCTCTCTGTCTTTCAGCTTGCAGACAGGAGGCAGAGACTGAGTTTTCCTACTTATCTCAGTCTTTCTACTTCTGTAGAATTTTTGTCCTATCTTCTTTACCTTACTCCTGATGCCAGAGTCCTTTCCTGAGGAGGGTGAGGTAAAGGGAAAAGGCTCATGTCCCACGCTCACCTTTGAGATTTTTAGAAAGAGACTCCCAAATGGAGCTTGACATCATGCTCTTCAATGTGGTTGGCATTCCCACAGCACATTCTTCTTTCTCCACTGTCAGTGGCAGCCGCTTTAGCAAATTGGATAGAATTTCCATCACCAGTTGCTCATTACTCTGCCCATGTTTGCAAAAGAAACCAAGAGAAGACTGAGACATGGAGTGGGAAGAGGGAGATGGGGAGAGATTTGTTAAAGGATTCAAGATTACCAGGAGACGGGAGGAATAAGTTTTAGTGTTCTATACCACTGTAGGATGACTATAGTTAACGCAAATAGATTACACACCTTCAGATAGCTAGAAGAGAGGATACTGAAAGTTTCCAACACAAAGAAATGATAAATGTTTGAGATGACAGACATGTAAATTGTCCTGATCTGATCATTATTCGTTGTATCTATCAAAACATCACTATGTACCATAGAAATAGGTACAATTATTATGTCAATTAAAAAAATAAAAATTGTCTGGGCATGATGCTTCATGCCTGTAATTCCTGCATTTTGAGAGACCAAAGTGGGCAGATCACTTGAGGTCAGGAATTTGAGATCAGCCTGGCCAATGTGGTGAAACCCCGTCTCTACTAAAAATACAAAAATTAGCCAGGCATGGTGGGTCCCTGTAATCCCAGCTACTCAGGAGGCTGAGGCACGAGAATCACTTGAACCTGGAAGGTGGAGGTTGCAGTAACCAGAGATGGCACCACTGTACTCCAGCCTGGGTAACAGAGCGAGACTCTGTATAAAAAAAAAAAAAAAAGAAAAAAGAAAAAAAAAACATAAAAAAATTTAAAAAAGAAAAATCAAAAAAAGAAAAAAGAAAAGGAAAATAAAAATTAAAAGAAACAAAGAGAAAAATGAGCTACAGATATCTTTCTAATGTTAGAGGGCCCTCTGCTTAAGTTCCGTCTGAAGATAAACGGAACCACAAAACCATGCAATGGATGATCTTACAGAGACCATGGAATTCATTTTACAGATAAGAAACTGTCCAATGTACTTTAGACATTTGCAAGGAAACACGTATTATAAAAGTTTTTTAAAATTTCTTTGTAAAATAATCATCTGAATGCATTTGCAAGACAATGAAAAAGAGGTGGCAACTAAACAGAGCATGCTGAAGCAGCCCCATGCAGGTTTCCACTGCTTGTTCCGTTCTGTGTTTACAGGAAGGGCTTCCTAATCTCACGCTCCGTTCAGGGGGTGACAGGAGGAGCACGTGTCCAGGCTTAGGTGAGGCTACGATACTACGCAGAACCACTAAACACTAGAGCTGGAAGAGCTCTTTGGAATCCTTTTAAAGATGATGAAACCAGGGCCCAGGGAGGTGGGAGAACTTCCTTAGACAGTTACTGGATGAGGGAATGGGGCACATCTCTTTTGAGTTCCCTCTCTCGGTTGTTCTATTTGCTAGTAGGGACTGATTTTTCAACAAACACTCCAGGTTTTACAGTCAAATGAATGTCATCCTTCAAGGTAAGCGATAACCTTAAAGCTGCCGTGAAGTAGTTAGTCCTATAGTGCTGCTTCTGAACCAGTTTACAAGTTGCCTGAGGTCACATGGCTCCCTACTTTGTCATCACACTGTTCTGACTTTAAAGTTGGTTTTCTCCGTAGAATTCATCGCAGGTGGCTTCAAATAATTCAAAAGGTCAAAAGCTGTCAAAAGTCAAGCTTACCTTCAGAGGGCAAAGATTTGCTACCACTAAGGAAATTACATTGACTATGATAGATTTTTGAATCAAGCCCCACAGACAAGATAAGCAAAGGCAGCAAGACTGGGTTAAGTATAGCCTCCCAAAGTGACCAAAGGGACATTAATAAACATCTAGTATGTTTATTAAAAGCATTTCCTTATAATATGTTGGTATCTTAAATATTTATAATGTTTAAGAGAATTGGGCCTTTTAATACCATGTATTAGATTGGGGTCGGTCTTGGGACCCCAGTTAAACGATATAATTGAGAAAGTGATTTATTATTTTAAGTTGAAATCTCATTAAATTGATATAAAATGTTAGAAAATAAGAGAATTTAAGATTCACCGTATTTTAATTATTTTATAAAAGTTATTCAAAGATTTGAGAAGTTCTGGCAGGCAGGCAAACTGAAGTACATTAACTTTATAATCTTAATATATTTGAAAATGTTTAAATTTATGTATGGGATCAAACATTATTCAAATATCTTTTCAAAGCAATTGTTAAAATTTGTTAGACGTACAAATTGAAAACTTAGAACTTAAATACATAAGGAACTCATTGGAGTAGAATTTAGTTTCTCTGCCATGTAGACTATACTTTTCTATATATCCTTTCAAACCAATTTTTTTTTTCATTTTGAGATAGGGTCTTGGTCTCCCAAGTTACTGGGACTACAGGTGCTTACCACCACACTTGGCTAATTTTTGTGTTATTTGTAGAGACGGGGTTTCACCATGTTGCTCAGGCTGGTCTTGAACTCCTGGCCTCGTGATCCACCCCCCTCGGCCTCCCAAAATGCTGGGATTACAGGTATGAGCCACCACACCCAGCCTGATAATTTTTGATGGACAGTTTTTCCTAGTGAGCTCTTACCTGATCATGAGGTTGGCAGTGGTCATTTTTGGTTGCAAGGCAATGAGATTTTCAACAAACTTCTGGTCCTGGGTCTCACTGCAGCTCCTGATGGCCTCTGGGTGTACTCCTAAGACCTCAGGAGGGTCATCATCAGGTAAGGACTGGATAATGTGGATGCAGTCCTTTATGCTTGCAGATCCTGGCACTGGCTGACATATCTGAAAATTTAACCATTTTGTTAGTTTTTTCCTTCAATTCTGCTACTTCTGAACACTTTTGTTAGTTTTTGCCCGAGTAAGATAACTACTTTCAGTAATGCTTGAAGACAGTATTTTCCCATGAAATTTCATACCGAAGGCTTTTTTATTTGCATGTGGTATATTTTAGACACTGTCAAAAGCAACATCTTGGGACTACTGTATTGTAATGTACATATGATATGCATGTATAACTTTCTTGTTGGGAAAAGAGAGAAAGAAAAAAACACTTTAAAGACGAGGGTGATTCTGATCACCCGTTACCTCAGTGAAATATACCCATAGATAACAAATACAATAAGGCTTGAACAAATCATTTTACTTTAGTAAAACCTATAGAAGGAATGTGAGAAATCTTAAGAATAATTGACCACTGAACAAGAAGAGAAATACATTGTTCATATGGTCAGGAAAGTGGGTGATGGTAGCTTTCTTGATACCATTAAGGAAAATGTCAAAGAATTAATGAAGATCAGAGGGAAAAATCAAGTAACAGTCACTGGTAAACAAACAAACAAAACCCCAAAACTACCTGTAGAAGCAGCTAAGATTATGACAAAGAACAGGAAGAGCTGGTAAGCTGAAACTGTCATAAAATTCCCAGTGTTTTAAAGCAACTAAACAATTGAAATATAAATTTCAGAATACATTTCTGTCATCTAATTCTGCCAGTGCAATTGTATGCAGTACGTTACAGTATACCTTATTCTCTTAGTGCATACTTAATGTAATAGTCTGTATAAAACCATGCATATTGTATTCTTTGGGCAATTTAAAGAACCCTACACTTTTTTTTTTGAGATGGAGTCTCGCTCTGTCTCCCAGGCTGGAATGCAGTGGTGCGATCTTGGCTCACTTTAACCTCTGCTTCTCAGGTTTAAGCGATTCTCAAGCCTCAGCCTCCCAAGTAGCTGGGACTACAGACGTGTGCCACCATGTCTGGTTAATTTGGCCAGGCTGGTCTCGAACTCTTGACCTCAAGTGATCTACCCACCTCAGCCTTCTAAAGTGCTAGGATTACAGGTGTGAGCCACTGCACTTGGCCAAAGAACGCTAGACTTAACTAAAATGTTATTTTAAACAGTTTTTTTTTTTTTTTGCTCTGTTGCCCAGGATGGAATGCAGTGGTGTGATCTTGGCTCACTGCAACCTCCACCTCCCGGGTTCAAGTGATTCTCCATCCTTAGCCTCATGAGTAGCTGGGACTACAGGCATGCACCATCACACCTAGCTAAATTTTGTATTTTTAGTAGAGATGAGAGTTTTGCTATGTTGGCCAGCTTGGCCTCGAACTCCTGACCTCAGGTGATCTGCCTGCCTTGGCCTCCCAAAGTGCTGGGATTACAGGCATGAGCCACTGTATCTGGCCTGAAGATAGTTTTCTTTTCCCTTTTTTTTTTAAAAGATGGAAATCTTAAAAAAAACTCAGTGTCATCAACATAGATGGTTGCTATCCATTCTATAGAAGCCTTACAAATGAATCTCCCTAAAATATCATTTTTGCTATTTTGTTTATCTATCCATATTCTCAAGACCCCAGACAGACAACCTGGATATGAACTCTCTTTCTCTTGATTATACCAGGTGCACTCCCAGCTCACAATGATCACCCACAGCTGTCGTCTTCCTTTTCATCTTCCATTCACTTCTCTTATCCAAATTCCTACTTATCAAAGTTTATATCAAGTCCTACCCTCCACAGTCTAAGGTTAGAGGTCTGTAGGATTCTTTCCTCTGCTAGCTGCCACTCAACAGGGACACACAGCTGCTGGTGTCTAACCTGGAGTTTTCTGCTCCACAAATGTGAAGGCTTGGATAAGGGATAGAAACTGACAGGGAGGAGTGGGGATAAAGAACAAGAGAAGATGTGGGATTTCTGATAACAGCACCTATTCCCGATGGTTGTTTGTTTTGAATATTAAATGAAAAACATGTATCAAGTGACTGGCATGGAATCGTTGATTTATAAATGTTAGCTTCCTTGTGCTTCATATCTTACACACTAGATTCTCAAAGGACATGGACTGTTTTTAAATAATTATTTTTGTTTACTGTTCTACATAATGTTGTATTTAATAGAGTCATGAGTAAATTACTTTTATAATACTGAAAGCTAATAAAAGCCTTTAAAAATGAACATCAAAATTTATTTAAAGACGTATTCTAAATAATGCAACAATGTTTACTTTAAAATTATCAAGAAATTGTAAGAAGATAAATTCTTTTCCTACCCCATCGCTGGAGAAACTGAAGTCATCTTTCAGCACTTCGGGATTATAGAATTTGTAGAGCAGGGTCTTCAAGCATTGCTTGTCCCAGTTATCAATCACCCGGCCACCATAAATCACTTCTCCGATCAGGTAGCGCAGTGCTTGCCACAAAATATTGGGCTGTCCTCTCAGGGAATTTTCCAACACCGTAATGGCAACCTTTAGAAAATCTATGAGTCTTTATTATTTTAATATGTGTTTCTAGCTTATTCACTTTGGCTTTTTAACTCTCAAACAGCTACATATATTTTCTCTTTAAAAAATATATAGAAATAGGCCAGGCTCAGTGGCTGACAGCTGTAATCCCAGCACTTTGGGAGGCCGAGGCAGGCAGATCATTTGAGGTCAGGTGTTCAAGACTAGCCTGACCAACATGGTGAAACCCTGTCTCTACTAAAAATACAAAAATTAGCTGGGCATGGTGACACGCTCCCAAGTAGCTGTAATCTCAGCTACTTGGGAGGCTAAGGCAGGAGAATCACTTGAACCCAGGACATGGGGGTTGCAGTGAGCCGAGATCATGCCACTGCACTCCAGCCTGGGTGACAGAGTAAGACTCTGTCTCAAAAAAAAAAAAAAAATACACACACACACACACACATACACACACACACAAATAAAAATATTGGGACATACACCTTTTTTTTTTTGTGAAACAGGGTCTCACTCTGTGGCCCAGGCTGGAGTGCAGTGGCACGATCTCAGCTCACTGCAGCCTTGAGCTGTCCAGCTAAAGCGATCCTCTCACCTCAGCCTTTTTCCCTCAGCCTCCCTGTCTGGCTAAGTTTTGTAGTTTTTTTTGTAGAGATGGGCTTTTGCCATGCTGCCCAGGCTGGTCTTGAACTTCTGGGCTCAAGTGATTTGCCTGCCTTGGCCTCCCAAAGTGCTGAGATTACAGGCATTAGGCACTGCGCCCGCCCTGAGACATACACTTTAATCCACTAGTTCTTTTTTGTTATTGTTGAACAGGCATTGAGGTATTTAATTGCTATTATTTGTTTGAATAGGCAAAGCAGGCATGTGGTACTGAATTTAAAAAGCACCAAAAGATAAACAAGAGAAAGTAAGTTTTCTCCCACTCCCGACTTTAGCTGTCAGATCCTATCCCTTGAGACCACCATTGACAGCAACTCTTGGGTATCCTTACAGAGACATTCTGTTTGCACTTCGGTTGACTTCTTTTCTTCTCTCTCCTTCCTTCGCTTCCCCTCTCTCTTCTTTCTATCCTCCCTGTGCTCTTCAACTATTTCTCATCCCCCCTCCCTCTTTCTCTCTCCCTATCTTTCTGTTTTCCTGTCTTCTTTATTCCCTCAAATGCCAGTTTAGCATACACACGGTGCCGCAATTGGACAGTACATTTTGGCTATCATTGTTCAATGGCTGTAACAATTCATATTTCCATTAACAGTGTGTGAAGGAATTTTTTGTCACTGTTCTCTCATCCCTGCCACTAACAGGAAATGTTGGTTTATTTAATTTTTGCCAGTCTCATGGGCAGTACCTTGCTGTTAATTTCATTTGTATTTCACCTAGTACTGGCTATTTTAAGCATCTTTTCTAACGTCCATTGGTCATTTAAATACAATCTTCTGTATACCGCCTATTTTTCCTTTGGCTTGTCTTTTTCTCATTAATGGATAAGAGCTCTTTGCATATCACAGATATTAACTCTGTCAGTCATTTGCATTATCTTAAATCTGTTATTTTTCTGTTTATTTTGCCACCATTTGTTATATAAAAGGTTTTTGTAATCAAATATATCTATCTTTTCTTTAATAGTTCTGGGTTTTCAATTCAGAATATTTGTTCCCAACTCCAAGATTGTACATGTAATCTCCTAGATTTTGATTATTTGTATTGTTACAGATATAAATTTTATTCCATTCTGGAATTTATTCTCATATAGGATATAAGATAAAAGAACCAGTAATTTTCTTCCAGCTGGATGGCTAGTCATGCCAGTATCATTTACTTTTAAAAAAATCCCCTTTTCCTGAGTTGAAATATTACCTGTGTCAAATATTAAAATTTCATAAAAACTTGGATCTATTTCTGCACTCTCAGCGATGTCCCACTGATTTATTGTCTACTTCTCTGCCAAACAGCATAGTGGATTTTTACTGTTTTCATATCTGGTGAAGGAAGATCCCTTCAGGATTTTTTTTGGTACATTTCTAGCTTATTCTTCAGCATCTGTTCTTCTATATGAATTTTATTAATTTAAAACTTCTCTAATAGGATTTTAGTTGGAACTGCATTATATTTGATTATTAATTTTGGAAGAATTGCTAGTTATGATATGGGAAGTCCACCCATAAAGAACATGGATGCATTTACTCAGGGGAGGCAGGATTAAAAAAATGAATTGTGGAATCAGACTTCCACTAATTACCGATATAACTTGGGCAGGTTTCTTAGGTGTAGTGTGCCTCTATTTCCCTATCCATAAATGAGGATAATTAGTGTCCTTACCTTGTAATGTTGTGGGAATTAAACAATTTAGATAAAGCAATCAGAACATTTTAAGCTCTCAACAAATGTCATGCCTCTTTTTTTCTCCTTAATTTATCCTGTTCTTTATTTAGGACCCATAGGTTTCTTGTTAAATTTGTTTCTGAGTATTTAAATTGTTTCATCACTGCTGTGAAAGTATGGTTTTGTCTACTTCCCATTCCTGAGTGTTTATTACCAGTGAGATGTTGTTGATCTTCACATATGTACATTTTTATCCAGCTACTTTACCAAATTCCCTAATTAGTAGATTTTGTTTTACTAGTATCTCAGCTTTTCTAGATGTACAATTATATAATCAACAAAAAGATAGTTTTCTCTCTTTTTACAATGTTAATATGAATTATTGTAGTTTTCTTATCTCACTGCATTTACTAGAACTTCTAAGACACTGTTGAATCACAGTGGTGATAAGGGCATCCTTACCTGATTCTTGATTTTACTTGAAACAATTTCAGTGTTTGACTATGTAGAATAATATTCATTGTTGTTTTTTGATAGCTTTCTTCTTTCTTCATATTTAAGTGGCTTGTTTTAATTTTATTACTTTAGGTTTTTACTAGAAATGGTTCCAAAATTCATAACAAATGCCTCCTCTACATCTCTTGAGATGATCATATAAATTAGGATTATAAATTTCCAGTTATTGGGTCATCCTTGCATGACTAGAATAAACCCAACTTGGTTACAGTGTATTATTCTTTTGATTCATTGCTGAGATTGATTTATATTTTATGTAGAATTTTTACATCTTGAGTCCTAAGTGAAATTAATCTACAGTTCTTATGTATATTATTAATATCTTTATCAGGTATTCATATTAAAATTATGTTGGTTTTATAAAATAAACTGGGGAGATTGCCATCTTTTCCTAAGGTCTAGAATACTATATATAATATTAATACTATCTGTTTGTTAACATTCAGAGTGAATTAAGTTGTAAAACCATCTCATTCTGGTGTCATTTGTAATGTCTTTTGTGGCAATTGGCCTAACCAAAATTTCTATTTCTCTTTGAGTCAATTTTGATAATTCATATTTTCTAGGAAACCATTGGCTTGATCTAGATTTTCAAATTTTATTTGTCTTATTAAAATCCAACATTTTATAGCTGGAAGCTTCAAAAAACATATAAATTTTAAAAATTCAATTAAAAAACTTATTTTTCCTTTTACTGTTTTCTGTATATTTCATTACTATTAGCTTTTGCATTATTACTCTAGCTAATAAAGAAATCCTTTATTAGCTTTTATTTTCTTTTGTCTTCTAATTTCTCAAGATGAATATTTATTTCCTGCATTTCTTAATAGTGGAGACATTTAAGGCCATACATTTTTTTTTCCCTAAGTGCAGCTTTTGTTCTGTCATGCCATTTTTGGTGTGAAGTAGTCTCATTTCCACTGTGTTTGAGATATTTTTGATTTTATTTATTTTTATTTTTTGAGACAGGGTGTTGCTCTGTCACCCAGGCTGGAGTGCAGTGGCTCAAACATGGCTTACTGCAGCCTCAACCTCCTGGGCTCAAGTGATCCTCCTGCCTTAGCCTCTTGAGTAGCTGGGATTAAAAAATTTTTCAGATGGGGCTTGCTATGGCTGTAATTTCCCTTTTTTTTGAGATGGAGTTACACTCTTTTGCCCAGCCTGGAGTGTCATGCTGCAGTCTCTGCTCACTGCAACCTCCACCTTCCAGATTCAAGTGATTCTCCTGCCTCCTGAGTAGCTGGGATTACAGGCATGGGCCACAACACCTGGCTGATTTTTTTTAGTAGAGACAGGGTTTCATCATGTTGGCCAGGCTGGTCTCGAACTCCTGACCTCAGGTGATCCGCCCACCTCAGCCTCCCAAAAGGCTGAGATGACTCTTTTAATATCCTCTTTAATAAAAGATTTTCTAGAGTTATGTTTCTTAATATCTAAGTTGTAAAGATTTTTAGGGATCAAATTTTATTATTTATTAAATTGTGTTCAGATAATGTGGCCCATAAAATCATTAAAGGTTTTTCTTTGTGGCCATGCTCATGACTGAGCTTTGTAACAGTTCCTTGGATACCTGCAAAAATATGTGCTCTTTATTAGAGGGATGTTAGGCTCTTAATTCATCTGTTAATCAAGTTTGTTGACTACATTCTTCTGTTTGTCTTATTTTTGTGTATTAGAGCTATCCAATTCTGATGAAGGTTTTTTGAAATTTCCCACAATAATTGCATATACATATATACATCTATATATACATGTATATATACATATGTGTATGTATATGTATGCTACTATTGTATTTGCTGTTGTCTGAAGAATATAGCACTCTCAGTCATTACATTTTGACTGATATTAACATTGCCATTTCTGCTTTCTTCTGTTTATTTTCTTGATAGTTTCAAATTTTCTTCATTAATTTCACTTTTTCTTATAAATTTCATATTTCTGGGTTTTGTTTTGTAACCCAATTTAATAGTCTTGTCTTTTATTGAGAGAATGCAGTCCATTTACACTTAATATAATGACTGATGACATTCCTTCCATATTGCTTTATGTTATTATTTATTTTACTTTGTTTTTTTCTCTCCCTTTTATTTTGATATCTTGATCAAATTATTTTCCTTTTTTTGTTAGACATGACACTGTTTCTATTAAATGTGACTTTTCTTTTCTTTGAATTCATTTCCATATTCAAATAAAAAGGTATCACTTATTTCCATTAGACGCTGACATGTTGAATATATGGTTCAAATATTTCCCCCTAATATTTTATTTGCCTTTTGATTGAGGTTTGAATAAGGCCTTGACAGAAGCATGCTTAAGTTTATATTTAACAAATATCCCAAATGTGGTTGTTTTATGTTTTGTTCCTGGTTAGGTGCAGAAGTATTAAGTCTGATAGGCAGTTGAGCTTGCAGTAAGTATGAGAGCCTCTTTTCAAAACTGAAAAGCCTAATGGAGACATATAGAAGACATAGAAGGCTACCCATCTAGAGTGGGTCTAGGTTATAGATACCCAGAGGCAGAATCAAGATTTTCCGAAAGTTTTTTTTTTTAAATTTGCTCTAATATATAAATGAATGGGTAATCAAGGGTGTAATGTTGTACACTGGAAGCACAACAACAAGAATGTTAACCTGGGAAAAATTTAAGCAGATTCTACCGTGTGTTTATTTTAGCAATAAAGAAAACACCTTGTAATAAAGCACCAATAGAAAGTTCCATATAGAGAATAGTAAAGAAAGACAATTGAGCTAAACTTTTCCCCACACAATGGGCCAATGGAATCTCTTTTGCTTTAAATGAATAAGTCATACCAACAAACAAACATTTTCATAGTAACTTATATCTGTCAGGCACTCGTCTAAGTGGTTTACTTAAATTAATGAGTTTGCCTATAATTATATACTGATCCTCTGGAGTCAGTATGGACATTTGGTCTGCCCCAGTTTGCTTTCTTTGGCCAAGGAAACTAAGACTCTGAGAGGTTAATTAGTTTGCCCAATAGATTACATACTTGTACAGCTATAAGAGGTGGAGCTGCAATTTGATTCCAGGGAAGCTGGCATCAAAGTCCATGTTTCTAAACATTAGCCCTTATTGCCTAGTTATAGAGTTCATTTTCTTACCACCATGTAAAAACCCTTGTTAGTATTTTTAGTATTAGTATTATTAGTACACTTATTGTGTCGGCACCTAGTAGCCTCTCAATTTGTATATTATTGTTATTTATTTGTTAGTTTGGAAGAGACTACACTTACCCCCAAGTCTGAAGAAGTAAATTTATAAGCAATATTCCAGCCCAATATCCATAATTTTTTCTTTCATTGATCACAGCATTGAAAAAACATAGGCTAAATAAAAGTTTTTTCCACCATTGTCCACAGTCGGTATTTTCAAATATCTCTTCTGTTACCTCTCCACTCCCAGTACATCCAAATGTCTGAAGTAAATTACTTTTCAATCCCTGGGGAGATTCCATGGCATTCTTGAAAATAGATGTGAGTAAAATGGCATGTGAGGACAGATGCAGGCACTGGTCTCCAAGGCACTCTTCTTTCTACAACACTGGTAAAAAAAAAAGTGGGCAAGAGTCTATTTTTAAGACTCACCGGCAAATCCAAAATCTTGTGTTATCCTTTTTCCATGTAAAAACATCTCTAAAAGGATTGTCCCAGATTTTCTATTGTTCCAATTCATATTTTGAAATGGGAGGTACAATGCTGTGATTAAAAGCACTCTTATTTGGTCTGAGCATAGGGCTTGGGATTTTAGGAACTTTGACAATGAGTTATTGGAATCTAAACTTAAGTGTTGTCAATGGCGGTTACAAGGCTGTAACAGGACCCAGGCTGCATGACCTCTGCAAGGTAGCAGATACAGGGGTCTTAAGTTAGGGGAAACAGCACGAACTCAATCAACAACAGCATCAGCACTAACTGAACCATCAGAAGGAGAACAATTAACTGGTGTGTTACTAAATTTCTTTGATTGCGTTGAAAATCCATTTGGTTGACTTCTTAACCCGAACAATGGGAATGATTGGAAACTGAGGGTGAAGTGGGGAAAGAATCAATTGAAGGGCTTTTTTGAGAATGTGGCTGTTAAGTCTGAAACCGTGAAGGGTCTGAAATGATACCCTCCTTGCAGAGTTTACATATATAAACAAACACACACACACACACACGTTGTGTGGATATGTATATATAATACATAAATGTATGTATATATGGCATATAGTTGTGTGTATGAACGTGTGTGTGTGTATGAACATGAGACTTCTGGATCAGGGATCAATTTCCTATGTTCTGTGTGTGTATAGTGGAATTTGTACCTTAAGAGAGGGACTCAAATTATGAAACTTGGAGCTTATAGAATGATTGGTATAGCAGCCTTTCCTCTTCTCAGAGATAGAGAAGGAGAGACAGACTTTTGCTTTGGAATGTACACAAATCCTCTCTGGGAAAGAGGAGGTCTCTATGTTTTTAAAACTCCTGGAGTGTAAGCAAATGGCTCTTAGTTTCATCACCCTTAGAAGATAAGTGGCTGCAGGAGATGGAAGACAAGCTTCTCTGAGTCTGTCACTCTTAGCATGTGAGCAAATGGCAAGTGAGCCTCCAGGCAGAGCTGGGAAGCAGTATGGCAGGAAGTTTCTTGGGCTGGATTGGGGCCCTATCTGCAAAGTACCTCATCCACCCGATTTTCTGCATGCCCACCCCACTTCTGTGAAAGCTGGCAGTGAGCATATACTTGGGAATCTGGGTACACCCCTTCTGTCTATGCCATTGGTCAGTTTTCTCTGCTATTAAGACTCTGCCTTTTGGTCAGCTGGACCCTGATCTAACAGAATTGACTATCTTACTATTTATTCAACTTCAGTGGTGGATATGAGAAGTCCCAGATAATCTTTAATGAGGACTTTTTAGTAAATAGTTTTAGCCTGCTTTCTGTCAGACCCTTTCTAGAGAATTAATGAACTGTAAAATGTCTAAGGAGGGCAGAAATAAGAAATGCTAGAGAAGTGAAGGGCAGGAAAAGGACACAAATTGTAAATTTTAGTTTATAATAATTGGAGGTCTAGCATCCTTATTTGAGCAATAACATATAAATTGTGAATTCCTTGAAAATAGGAATCTACTTTAGTGTTCTTCCTGATAGTGCTGAGCACAAAGCAGAAATTGAGCATTTCAGAATTTATCAGAATTAGCTCTCTTTTTTAAATTCAGAGTTACATTCAAACAGGGATCCTTAGTCAATATGAAATCTGTTATACTTTGTTCTTACCTTTAAACTCTTTTGAAGAATAGGAATTGGAAAAGAACTGTATGATTTTGAGCTTAACCATAGCTGAAACTCCGGGTCTATGGTCATGTCTGGACTATTAAAACGGCAAAATAAAAAAAAAAAACTTATAAATATTTTAATGTGAAAAATGTAAAGCAACATGTTCTTAGAATTATAGCATTTCAATGTTTGAAGCAGACTTATGAATCATTTTAATACCAAAGATCTTACTATAACACCATCAGTTTCCATACTGCACAAGAATTTGTACAAGACCCATCAGTTACCATTTTTAAAAAGTAGCTTTCTTTCCTGTAAGTACAAAAAGTAATCATATACTCATTGCAAAAAATCTGGAAAAAATTACAAATTAAGAACAAAATGAAGAGTTCCACTGATTGAATTTGGGACAACTGAATGTCAAAATAAGTGATGACAGTAACCAATTATAATTTTTGAATAAAATAGAAATCAATGATACCATACTGATATAAATAAACAGAAGAGAAAGACAAGCTCTTCCTTTATAGAAGAACATCATTAAATAAATTTAGAAGAAGTTGTGGAGTTAGAAAGCTACCATTTGGTAAATAATATAATAGTAATTCAGTCAAAAATTATCAATGAACTTTAAAAACTAGTGGGTGAAAGTTTAATGTATGTATATGGTCTGAAAGTTCCCACAAGTGGCAGATACCACTTTAACCAAGTGACCAAAGTTAATGCCAACAGTAATGAGACAGATTGATATCACAGGTCTCTTGGTATGATGTACCAAGAATGATATAACATTACTTCTATGATATTACTACATAGTAATTACTACATTACTACAATACTGCATAGCCTTAATCTAACCATAAGAAAATATTAGATAAATCCCAATTGACAGACACTTTACAAAATATAGTCAGCCCTCTGTATCCATGAGTTCCACATCCATGGATTCAGTCAGGCTTGCACTGAAAATATTCAAGAAAAAAAAGTCAGAAAATGTTAAGGTGTTCCTGACCTGTACTATTTAGTTAGGCCTACAATGTTTGCATCCGTACTGAACCTGTATAGACTTTTTTTTTCTTGTCATTATTTCCTATATAATACAGTATAACTATTCACACAGCATTTACTATGTATTAGGTATTATAAGTAATCTAGACATGATTTAAATTATACAGGAGGATGTGTGTAGGTTATAGGCAAATACTATACCATTTGATATAAGAGACTTGAATGTGCAAGAATTTTAGTATCCACAGGGGGTCCTGGAACCAATCCCTTGTGGGTAGTCAGGAACCACTGTAACCAGCTTGTACTTTTCAAAAACATCGATATTATGAAAGGCAAAGGCAGACTGAGGAACTATTACAGATTAAAGGAGATTTAGGGTATGGTGGCATGCACCAATAGTTCCAGCTACCTGGGTGGCTAGGGCGAGGGCATCACTTGAGCCCAGGAGTTCAAGTCCAGCTTTGGCAACGTAGCGAGACCTCACCTCTAAATAAACAGACAAACAAATGAAAAAAAATACTTTTTAGATTTAAGAGACATGAAAACTTAATACAATGAGAAATCTTGAATTGACAAAAACTTTTATTTTGCAATAAAAGATATTATTGGGACAATAGGCTAAACACGAGTAAATAATCAACACTGCACACTGAACTATTTAGGGGTCAAGTGGCAACATGTCTGCTATTTACTTCCAAATGATTCAGAAAAACATTACATATATATATGAGAGAAATGACAGGGTAAATATTAAGAATTTGGAAATAGAGATGAAAGGTAAAAGGGAGTTGTGTACTGTTCTTGCAACTTTTCTGCAAAGGTGAAATTATTTTTTAAAAATTTGCAAAACAAACCAAATTATTACAAGGAAAAAACACAACACAAAATGAAACAAAACAATTATAGCCTGTAATCTCACTAAATGAGTTTAGGTACACTTTTTTTTCTCTTTCTGTCTCTCTGTCTCTCATTTTAAAAATAATTATGCTGCATACATTGTTTGTAGCTTTTAATTTTTTCTCCTAGCAATATGTTGTGAACATATTTCTTTAACTCTTAAATTTAAGAAATATTTTTTCTTCACATTTTCCTCTTCTATTGTGGGCTGCTACAGTGGTTATCTTAAATAGCTAAAGGCTTGATTTAATAAAGAAGTGTGAATTTCTTTCTTCCTATTTTATTTTTTTGAGATGGAGTCTCACTCTGTTGCCCAGGTTGGAGTGCAGTGGCGTGATCTCGGCTCACTGCACCCTCCGCCTCCCAGGCTCAAGCAATCCTCCTGCCTCAGCCTCCAGAGGAGCTGGGACTACAGGTGCCCACCACCACACCCGGCTAATTTTTGTATTTTTAGTAGAGACGGGGTTTCACCATGTTGGCCAGGCTTGGTCTCAAACTCCTGACCTCAAATAATCCACCTGCCTTGGCCTCCCAAAGTGCTGGGATTACAGGTGTGAGCCACAGTGCCCAACCCAGAAGTATGAATTTATTTTAATCATACTCTGATTATGTTGAATATTTAAAAAGTATCATTAATTACTCTTGTTAAAACTGAAATTCTGAGGAATGTTTCGCTAATTTCTTACTTTTTTTTTTTTTTAATTGGCACAGTGCTATCTGCTGTACTATTGTCTGGCAATAGTATGGTGAGCCACTGTACCCGACACCAATCAACTTTCAAATACTTCCACTGCAAACAAGAAGGCTGAACCTATGGAAATTTCTGCATGAGCGACTAAGTGCTTTGGGAGGTACAGCCTAAAAAAGTGGTTTGAGCCAGAGAAAGTCAGAACAGATACAAAGTAAAGGCCATAAAAGGAATCATCTCTGAAAATACAGGTATGAAGTATTATGCTTTGCTGTTTGGAAGCACACAGAATATTAAAAACTTGTATCCATCAGTACATACAACTTGTGTGTATGCTTGTATAAGCTATTAAGAGTAAGAGTTTGAGGAAAGTGATAAACAAGATAGAGAACAAAAACTAAAGAGGCCTTAAAAAATAAAAACTCAAGTATTCTTAGTGTAGTTTTCAAGTTCCTGGAGAAAAGAAAACCTATATAAGATAGTTTAAGTTTCATCTGAGTGGCTCAACACATTATTTTGTCATTGTGTACACACACAATACATTGCCATTTCCAGTTTTACTTTATAGTTTTGGTAATCAATCTGATCCCTCACAAAAAAATGTAAATGTAAAACTCTTACGATTCTACAAGTGTGCAAAGCCTTGGCATAAACGATGCGGCAAGATGGCGGTTCTGCAGGAAGACCCATTGTTGTGTTTTCCTTAGTGCCTTTAAAATGAGGTCTTCAGCTTTAGCTGCCTGGTCACGGCCCAGAGAAACCATGGTCACATCATGGGTTGTTCCTTTTAACTCTTGTGCAAATCTCAGGAGGATACTGGTAAGGTCGGTCCCTGTATAAGAAGGTGGAGAGGTACATAAAACTGTAAGTTCATTTAATTCCCTCTTAAAAATCACAATCCAGCGTTTATTGAGTGGTGGTGGGAAAAGGTATAGCCATGGTGGAAAGACTACAGGTTTTGAAATTAGAGCCAGAGTTTAAATTTTGGCCCTGCCACTTACTAGCCTAACACAGGAGGATGATAATAATATCTAACGATAGCAGCACCTGCTGGCTGTTTACTCCAACATCTACTTTTCCTTTCCTCCTCTGCAGCTGTACCCCAATGTTGTTTGAGATGGCCGTGTACCCAGCTAAAATACTACATTTTTAGCTTCTGTGGGCATCTAAGTTTTGTGATAGATTTTGGCAGCAAAATTTTGTTAGCAAAAGTGTTGTGTAATACTCAATAGCAAAGACATGGAATCAAATCAAATGGCTATCTATGATAGACTGGGTAAAGAAAATGTGTACATATACACCATGAAATACTATGTAGCCATAGAAAGGAATGAGATAATTTCCTCTGCAGAGACTTGGATGGGCTGGAAACCTTTATCTCAGCAAACTAACACAGGAACAGAAAACCAAACACTGTATGTTCTCACCTATAAGTGGGAACTGAACTATGAGAACACATGGACAAACTTGGGGGGGAACAACACACACTGGGGCCTGTTGGGGGTTGAGGGAGCATCAGGATAAATGCTAATGCATGTGGGGCTTAATGCCTAGGTGAAGGGTTGATAAGTGCAGCAAATCACCAGACACATGTTTATCTATGTAACAAATCTGCATGTCCTGCAGATGTATCCTGGAACTTAAAAGAAAATTAAATTAAAAGTGTTGTGTAATACTTTGGATATCTCCTTAAAGGGAGGATGTGTACCTTTCTTCCTTGCTTCCATTCTGTTGTTTGGAACATGAATATGATGGTTTGAGACCTAGCCAACATCATGGGGTAAGTCTTCACAAAATGGACAGTACCTATTATGAGTGTGTCAGGCATGTAGCCAAGTGCTTTACATGGAAACGTTCCAGGTGAGAAGCCTCCAGGTGGAGGCACTCTGGACAAGGTTTTGTGACATAAAATCAAGGTTTGAAATGATCAATTCTAAACACACATTTGATTTTTGGAACAGAAGATAAATGAAGAAAATACTCTGCTTGGGAGAAAATATTTTACTTTGGATCTATAGTGCAAAGATGAGAAAAACAACTACAACACAGCATTTGGAGTTTTGAGGAATACAAGGGCTGGAGAGCAGGGCCAATTTCTGATAGTTTATTTTGTAACATATATTTTTGCACAAGCCAGTATTTATTAAAAATGTGAATAGACATAAGGGCAATTCCAGCTTTCAGAGCAATAGTATGTGTTTGTAAGGTATATTTTTTTAGATAGAGTCTCACTCTGTCCAGCTCAGGCTGGAGTGCAGTGGTGAGATCTCTGTTCACTGCAACCTTTGCTTCCCAGGTTCAAGTAATTCTTGTGCCTCAGACTCACAGGTAGCTGGGATTACATGTGTGCACCACAATGCCCGGCTAAGTTTTGTATTTTTGCCATGATGGCGAGGCTGGTCTCGAACTCCTGGCCTCAAGTCATCCGCCCACCTCAGCCTCCCAAAATGCTGGGATTACAGGTATTAGCCACCGCACCCGGCCCATCTTAACCATTTTTAAGTGTACAGTTCAGTGGTGTTAAGTATATTCATACTGTTGTGAAACTGAGAATAGAATAAATTCCAGTTGGTTATGGTGTATAATCCTCTTAATGTGCTGTTGAATTTGGTTTGTTAGTATTTTGCTGAGGATTTTTGCATCAGTGTTAATCAGAAATATTGATCTGTAGTTTACTTGTAGTATCTTTGTCTCCTTTGGTATCGGAATAATGCTGGCCTCACAGAATAAGTTAGAAAGTGTTTCTGTCGCCTTAATTTTTTGAAAGAGCTTCAGGAAAATTTATATTAATTTTTAAATGTGTGGTAGAATTCAATGTAGCCATCTGGTCCTAAAATTTTCTTCTTTTGGCAGTTTTTCATTACCAGTTCAATCTCCTTACTTGTAATTGGTGTGTTCAGAATTTCTATTTCTTCATGATTCAGTCTTAGTAGACTACAAGGAATTTATCCTTTACTTCCAGGTTATTCAATTTGTTGGCATACAATTGTTCATTGTAGTCTCTTATAAATCTTTTCATTTCTCTGCATCTGCTTTAATGTCATCTCTTTCCTGACTTTCATTTGCATCTACTCTCTTTTTTCTTAGTTAATTGAGCTCAAGGTTTGCAAATTTTGTTAATCTTTTCAAAACACCATCCCTTAGTTTTGTTGATTTTTTTTTTCTATTCTAAATTTTATCACTGCTTTAGTTTTTATTATTTCATTCCATTTGCTAGCTTTGGGTTCATTTGTTGTTTTTCTAGTTTCTTGAGGTAAAAGTTAAGTACACTTTTTTCTTTTTCAATGTAGGCATATACAGTTATAAACTTTCATCTTAAGCACTGCTATCAATGTATCCTCTAAGTTTTAATATGTTGCATTTTCATTTGTCTCTAAGTATTTTCTAATTTTCCTTGTGATTTAAATCTTTGACCTATTGGGTGTTTAAGAGTGTGTTGTTTAGTTTCTACATGTTTGTGGATTTTTCAGTTTTTATTCTGTTGATTTCCAGTATCATTCCATTGTGTTTGGCAAATACACTTGGTATGATTTCTTCTTGAATTTGTTAAGACTTGTTTTATGGTCTAATATGTGGTCTATCCTGGGGAATGTTTATGTGCTCTTAAGAAGAATGTATATCCTGCTGTTATTGGGAAGACAGTTCTTTGTATGTCTGTTTGATCCAGTTGATCTATAGTGTTGTTCAAATCCTCTCTTTCCTTACGATCTTCTGTTTCGTTGTTTTATTCAGTATTGAAAGTGGGGTACTGAAGTCTCCTATTATTATTGTGTCACTGTCTTATTTCTCCCTTCAATTTGTCAAAGTTTGCTTTATGTATTTGGGAGCTCTGAGGTTTAGCGCATAAACATTTATTACCAAATATCTTCTTGGTGAATTGACCCTTTTATCATTATCTAATGTCTGTCTTTGTCTCTTGTAACAGTTTTGATTTCAAGTCTACTTCATCTGATATTAGTATAACCACTCCTACTCTCTTTGGTTACCATTTGCATGGAATATCTTTCTCCATTCTTTCATTTTTCAGTCTGTTTCTTTAGATGTGAGTCTCCTGTAGATAGAATATAGTTGGATATTTTTTAAAACCATTCAGCCAATCTATGCCTTTTTATTGAAGATTTTAATCCATTTAAATTTAATTACTCATAGAGAAGGAATTACTACTGCCATTTTGTTGCTTTCTTTATGCCTTATAACTTTCTCCCTTCCTGTCCTCTTTTATTGCCTTTTTTGGTATTTTGTTGATTTTTGTAGTGATATATTTTGATTTCCTTCTCATTTTCTTTTGTACATATTCTATAGATATTTTCTTTGTGGTTACTATTGCAATTACATAATCTTAATTTTATAGCATTCTGTTTTAAACTGACAACCACTTAACTTCAGTCCCATATAAAAATTCTACTCCCAGCCTAGGCAACATTGTGAGACCTTGTTGCTACAAAAAATTTTAAAAAATTATATGGGTATGGTGGCATGTGCCTGTAGTCCTAGCTACCTGGGAGGTGTGGTGAGGTGAGAGGATCACTTGAGCCTAGAAGTTTGAGGCTACAGTGAGCTATACCATCACTGCATTCTAGCTTGGGTGACAGTGAGAACATGTCTCCAAAAAAAACCAAAACAAAACAAAAAACAAACAAACAAAAAAAACCCCTAGTAATTTAGGGTGTTAGCACTCCCCCTTATGTGATTGATGTCACAAGTTACATTTTTATATATTGCGTACCCATTAACATAATTATAGATTGAAAAATGTGTTTGTAACTTAAGTTACATTTACCAAAATTACAATAGTACAGATTACTATATTTATCTTTACTGAAGAACCTTATATTTTCATATGGTTTCATGTTACTGTGTATTATCCTTTTGCTTCAACTTAAAGGAGTTTCTTTAGCATTTCTTGTAGAGCAGTTCTAGTGGTAATAAACTCCTTCAATGTTTATCTGAGAATTCTTGATTTTTCTTTTATTTTTGAAGGGCAGTTTTGACACATACAGTATTAGTGGTTGAGAGTTTTTTTCTCCTAGCACTTTGAATATATATCTCACTCCCTGTAGTTTGCAAAATTTTTCCTGAGAAGTCACTGGTAGTCATATAGAAGCTCCCTTGCATGTACAAATAACTTTTCTCTTGCTGCTTTCAAGATTCTGTCTTTGTCTTTGACTTCAGGCAGTTTGATCATAATGTGTTTTGGTGTGTTTCTTTCAGAATCTTTGAACTTCTTGAACCTGTAGGGTTTTTTTCTTTCCTTAGATTTGGGAAGTTTTTAGTGATGGTTTCTTCAGAGAATTTCTCTATCCCTTTTTCTCTTTTCTTCTTCTTCAGGAAGCACCATAATGCATATATTGATCAACTTAATAGCATCCTATAAATCTCTTAGGCTCTCTTTTTTAAATTTTTAATTTTTTTTGCTCCTCTGACTCAATAATTTCAAATGACCTGTCTTCAAGTTTGCTGATTCTCTGTTCTGCCTAAGTCTGCTGTTGAACCCCTGTAATAATTTTTCAGTTCAGTTTTTGCATTTTTCAGCTTCAGAATTTCTTTCTTATAGTTTTTATGTCTTTGCTGATCTCATTTTGTTCATGCATCATTTACCTGATTTTATTTAGTTCTCTGTTATTTATTTTAGCTCACTGAGCAACTTTATGACAGTTTTACTTATTTATTTTTTCAGTGGAAGGTAACTTTTATTGAGACTCCACCAGCTGCAAAATCTGTTACTGGCATTAAGATCCTTCTTCCTTTGCAATTCAGTCTTTCTTGAATGGTCCCATGAATGTTTTCTTCTCCTCCATGGTCTGGCAGCAGGTATGGCCAAACTTGGAGGTGGTTTCAATGAACTTAAGGTCAATCTCCAGAGCCTGCCATTTAGTCTGCACCAGCAAGGATCTGCGGAGGGTGACCACTTGCTTCTTTGTTCCTATCACAGAGCCTTTCAGCATGACAAAGTCATTGGTCACTTTACCACAGTAAACAAAGCTACCCAGAGGTTTGATGCTCTTGTCAGATAGGTCATAGTCAGTGGAGGCATTGTTCTTGATCAGTTTGCCATCCTTGATAAGGTACCGCTGGCTGATCTTACAGATATTCTTGTTGATCTCAAGATATTCTTGTGCAGTGATGGTAGCCTTTCTGCCCAGTGCGTGCCACAAAGAAGGCCACACAGGCAGGGTGCCATGCCCCAACACAGGCCACCTTGTGCAGGCCTTGGTGGGCCTTGTGGGGCAGCTTCTTGATGTGCCAATGACTGGTGACCCCTTTGTAGCCTTTGCCTTTGGTCACCCTGATGACGTCAATCATCTCATCCTGCCCAAACATTTGGTTCACAGGTGCCTGCTGCTCCAGCCTCTTGAGGGACCAGTCCAGCTTCTTGGCCATGGTACCTCCATTCACCTGGTGGGCCTTATTCTGGCGCAGAGGAAGCAGATGCATCTGGGTGTGGGCAGTAACATGGATGACTTAGCAGTACTTCTTCATGCTGCTGAAGTCCTTCTCCAGCTGCTTCTTGCCATCTTCATCCTGCTGTTTCTTGCAGTACTTGGTAAAGGCCTTCTTCTTAGATTTATGCCAGTTCTTATAGAAACGCCTCTTGCACTCATCACTGATGTGCTCAGTGAAGACCATCTTGAAGGTTTGGAGGCCTCGAGGGGTTTCCATGTAAGCCCACAATGCCCACAACCACCATGGTGGTGTCTCCACAATGGTCACAGTCTCTACCACCTCCTTCTTGTTCACCTTGGATCCTGGCCTGTCAACTTCCTTGCATGATGTGGGTCATGCCAGCCTTGTATCCCATGAAGGCTATGAGGCAGACCAGCTTGGAAGGGTCAGCCTTAGGTAAGCTCTTCACTTTCCCATGATGCTTGCTGCTGCACTTCCGAGGCAGGAAGCCAATGGACCTATGTCTGGGAGCAGAGATGTCTCTTTCTGTGAGACATCACACCATCAAATCTCACTGGTAGAGCGAAAGTTATTTTAAATTCCTTGTCAGGCAGCTCATAGATGTGCATCTCTGTAGTGCTGATTTCTGAAGTTTTATTTTGCTCCTTTGGGCCATTGTCCCCTGTTTCTTTGTTTAATTTATATATCTTTTTTTTCTGGGATTGGCATTTAATAAAACAACCACCTTTCCCAGTCTTTGGTATTTACTTTATTCAGGGGAAGACCCTCACCAATCAGCCTGGTTGGAGATTCTAAGACCTTTTTAACCTTTTCTAATCCCTTGCTCCTCCTAATTTCTCCCTGTGAAACTGCAGTCTAATGTGCTGCTTGCATCTGGATTTTGGTGGCTTCCAAACTCTGGTGCCAGTCTTGTCACTATTCTGAGTCAGGCAAGACAAAAACTAGTCCCTTGGGAGGCCCCTAGACAAGCCAGAACATTGGATGCATTGTCTACTCTTTTCTTTCTATCTGAGGGAGGAGCTCTGATATGGGGGGATTTTCTGTCAGTTGCTCCACACTATACCACAGAGAGGGAGGGGCACGAATAGGCAAGTGTCAAATGATGCCAAATTTCCTACCCCTTTCAATTGGAATCTCTTCTTGGTTTTACAATAGCCTGGATGCTGTAGCTTCTCAACTGATTTCTAGAGTTTTCTCAGAGGTATTCTCATTTGTATATTGTTGTTAACTTGGTATCTCTGTGAAAGAAGGGAGCCTATAGCATCCTAGTCTGCCATTTTGCTAACATCACTCTTCCCCACATAAAAAGTATTTTTTTTAAAAAATTAAGTTTTAAAAATTATAATATTTTATTGACTGGGATCCTGGCAAGGGTTAAGGTTTTTTCTTTGCTGTTCATCACAGTGCTTACTGTTCGGTATAAGAAAAAAACTGGAGACATCTTAAGTGTTTAGCTTAAGATAGTAGCTGAATAAATGTTGGTAGATCCAAAGACTGCAATGTTATGCAAACATTAAATGGCGTCTAAGTATGTTGACAGAAAATTATTTCTATTATTAATTTGAAAAAAGCAGGCATACATCTGTACAGGAAATTCATTTTTTCTTTTAAGGAATACACACAGAAATATATGTGTAGGAAAAAAGTAGACAGAAAATACACAAAAAATATTAATAGTAATATTATCTTTGGATGGTGGAATTACAGAAAATTAATTTTCTTTTTTCTTATCTGTAAGTTCTAACCATTTTTTTAAAGAAAATAAACCCATGTTGCTTTTATAATTATAAAATTATAATGGAATCTATTTAAATTTTGTTTCTTTAAGTATCCTGGGAATGTTTTAATGATGTCAGGTGTGATGGAACCTCTTGAGTTGGCTGCCCAAGATAAAGTCATGGTTGCCTGTTTTTGCCACGTAACCCTGTCTTTATTCGTTTAGGTGCAAACTTCTAACAACATTGTGACACTCAGATTCAACCTCCTGGGAATATGGAGTCTAGGACTTTGAGTTACAGAGTCTGATAACTGTTCAAAGCTGAGTTATGTTAATAGTAGTCACTGGTTCTACTCCTATTTGGTCCTTGGCATTTACATTTTCCTTGGGTTTTTCTAAAATACCCCGAAATCCTTCCAAATTTTTAAATTTTTTTTGTTTAAGCTATTGAATTATTGTTTTCTCTCTTTTGCAAGCAAAATGATCTTAATAAGATCATAAGATCATTCATTGATTCAATAGTCCCAACTGTCACTAAGTACTAAGCTTTTGTATTAGTATAAAAAAGCAAAAACCAAACAAAATAGGATTAACCATATCTCTGGTATACTTCGTAGCAACTCTTTTTATTTTTTCATTCTGACTTCCAGTCTTTGCTAATAGTCTCCAAACATTTGATAAAGCCGAATCCAAATGCTCACTTTTCCCCCTTAGTGTGGATGTCAGATTTCCTTTAAGTTTTATATTTTTGAGACTTAAAATTTACAACACAGCATAACAACGTGAATGTATTTAGTGCCACTTAAAATTTGAGATGATACATTCTATATTATATGTATTTGACCACGTAAAAACATTTAAAAGATTCAATAATTAAATAATTGTGTATAACCTTTTTGGATAAACATGCTTTTTGTGTTTCAAATTTTCAACCAGGTTTTCATAAGAAAGTGAGGGCAACTGTAGTTGGGGGATGGAGGAAGGTTTAACTCCTGAAGGTATCCAATTGATGTTTATGTGTGGGTGTGTCCCGGTTGACTACCATTAAACATTCTGCTTAGTAGATTAGGATTACGATAATCCTAGTAATTGTCATTTATGTATCCATTCATTGACTTAAAAAGTATTGAGTAACAATTATGTGTTCAACAGTGGAGGTGCTTGACCTCAAGCACTTTTACTTTCATCAATTATAGAGGCGTTGACTTGGAGCACCTTAGAGGAAGGAAACATGCTTTTAATGGACTTTTACTGGATATGGAATAAAAACTTTTACTTACTAATAAGTCTAGAGTGGGATAATGCACTTTTAATATTTATCAAGATGCCAGAATATAAAAAGATGTTCCATTCTTCTTCTGGTAGGAATCTAATGTCATCTTGCATTAGATTTCCATTAGCATTATTTTGCATGATTGCAGTGCAAAGCCGAAAAGAGAAGCAAAGTTTGTCTTCATTAAACAGAGCTGAAGAAACCACCTACAGGGAAAATATAACTTATATTAATCCAGTGAGATTAAATAAGTATGTAAAATTCACATGAAAGAACATATCTCACCTTAAAAATACTTTTTGTCAACACATCTATTGCATTTTTAATATGCTTATCTAAGAGATTTTTCTCATTTTCCAAGTTGGGTTCTTTTGAAATATTTATAATCTCATGAATTTCTTTTGGAGACACGTTCTCCCTTTTAAAACTATGTTCTTGTTCTTTGCTTTTGGAAACTACTGATGAAACAAAAACCTGATGAAACCAGTCTAGGGAGAACTGGTACATATAGTTGATTTGTGTGAGACCAGCTACTAGAAAGTAGAGCAGGGTGCCTTGGGTTGCAATGGGGAGATAGGTTTTATGTATTGCTTCGATTTTACTTTCAGCTTTTTTTGTTGCTTCAATGTGCTTTGAAATTTCGTTTGATGTCATTTTGAATTTTCTTAAGGTATCTATAATTTCTTCATTATCTAATATAGGTCCTAAAGACAAACAAAAAAGGAAGTTAAATAAAGACTATCACAATAGTAAATGGCTATTTCCTCACTCTGTACTCTTTGCATAAGGGTTTTTACTATTGGCTTCTTATTGGTTTTACACTGGAGATGGGCTCTTAAATGAAGTTAGGTAATATTTCTAATAATTTGATTAATAGTACATATACCTCACTTCCCACTCCCTCATCTCTTCTTTATATTACTTTAGTGTTGGTGGATGCTATTTTTATTATATGCATATAATAAGTAACCATTCCATGATAAAGAATACATTTATATTAAGACCCTCTATACACATAGAATATTAAAATGAATTTTCAGAAAATAATAAGTTTGCCATTATTTCAAGTGATATATTCTGATATTTTGTATATATTCTGTTTTATTAAACACATGAAACTGATTATGACCAATGACATTTCTTTCTCAACCCACTAATAGATTACAACTCACCTTTTGAAAAAGGAGTTCTCTAGAAAGTACAGATAATAAGTCTATCCCCTTCAAATACAGGAAGCTCTCAGGTTTCCATTATAAACTCGTGTGTTTTATGAGCTAAACATTCCCATTTTTCTCAACTGCTTTTTTCTTATGATATGATCTTTAGACCCCTCCCTGTCTTTGATTCTTGCCTCTGGACTCATTTTAGTTTGAAATGAGCCTTTAAAAAATGTGGCATCCAGAACTAAACACAGTATTTCAGCCTGATATGACCATTGCTAGGAATAATCAGATTAGTATATTCTACAATCTGTGTACCATATTCTTACTGATGCAGATGAAGCTTTTAAAGTAATGTCTGAACTTAAGTTGTGGTCTACCTCTCACAGTACTCAACCTATCACACCATTTCCTACAGAGATTGGGCAGTCACACCAAAATCAATAAGAATGGCTAGTTTTCACTATTCACAATAGCAAAGGCATGGAATCAACCTAAATGCCCATCGGTGATAGACTGGATGAAGAAAATGTGGTACATATACACCATGGAATATTATGTAGCCATAAAAAAGAATGAGATCATGTCCTTTGCAGGAACATGGATGGAGCTGGAGGCCATTATCCTTAGCAACTAACACAGAAACAGAAAACTAAACACTGCATGTTTTTACTTGTAAGTGGGAGCTAAATGATGAGAACACATGGACACATAGAGGGCAACAACAGACACAGGAATCTATTAGGGGCTGAAGGTGGGAGGAGGGGGAGAATCAGGAAGAATAAACTAATGGGTACCAGGCTTACTACCTGAGTGATGAAATAATCTGTACAACAAACCCCCATGACACAAGTTTACCTATGTAACAAACCTGCACTTGTTTAAAATACTAAAAATCCTGAATTTAAAATACTGGCAAAACAAATGCAACAGCACATCAAAAAGCTTATCCATCATGATCAAGTAGGCTTCATCCCAGGGATGCAAGGCTGGTTCAACATATGCAAATCTATAAATGTAATCCATCACATAAACAGAACCAAAGACAAAAACTACATGGTCATCTCAATAGATGCAGAGAAGGCCTTCGACAAAATTCAACAGCACTTTATGCTAAAAACCCCTTAACTAGGTATCGATGGAATGTATCAAAAATAATAAAAGCTATTTATGACAAACTCACAGCCAATATCATACTGAATGGGCAAAAACTGGAAGCATTCGCTTTGAAAAATGGCACTAGACAAGAATGCCCTCTCTCACTACTCCTATTCAATGTACTATTGGAAGTTCTAGCCAGAGCAATCAGGCAAAAGAAAGAAATAAAAGATATTCAATTAGGAAAAGAGGAAGTCAAATTGACTCTATTTGCAGATGACATGATTGTATGTTTAGAAGACCCCATCATCTCAGCCCCAAATCTCCTTAAGCTGATAAGCAACTTCAGCTAAGTCTCAGGATACAAAATCAATGTGCAGAAATTACAAGCATTCCTATACACCAATAACAGACAAACAGAGAGCCAAATCATGAGCGAATTCCCATTCACAATTGCTACAAAGAAAATAAAATACCTAGGAATACAATTAACAAAGGATATAAAGGACCTCTTCAAGGAGAACTACAAACCACTGCTCAAGGAAATAAGAGGGGACAGAAACAGATGGAAAAACATTCCATGCTCATGGACAGCAAGAATCAGTATCATGAAAATGCCCATACTGCCCAAAGTAATTTATAGATTCAATGCTATTCCCATCAAGCTACCATTGACCTTCTTCACAGAACTGGAAAAAACCATTTTAAACTTCATATGGAATCAAAAGAGATCCCACATAGCCAAGATAATCCTAAGCAAAAAGAAAAAAGCTGGAGGCATCACACTACCTGACTTCAAACTATACTACAAGGCTACAGTAATCAAAATAGCATGGTGCTGGTACCAAAACAGAGATATAGACCAGTGGAACAGAACAGTGGCCTCAGAAGCAATGTCACACATCTATAACCATCTGATCTTTGACAACCTGACAAAAGCAAGCAATGGGGAAAGGATTCCCTGTTTAATAGATGGTGTTGGGAAAACTGGCTAGCCATGTGCAGAAAACAGAAACTGGACCCCTACCTGACACCTTACACTAAAATTAACTCCAGATGGATTAAAGATTTAAACATAAGACCTAACACCATAAAAACCCTAGAAGAAAA
>CAUYQU010086103.1:0-50966 GCA_963574635.1 Cheracebus regulus | reverse complement strand
GGCTCCTCTGCCAGGAATCTCCCGGTCTGTGGGCAACAAAAATTCGTCGGAAAGTGCGGCGTCCACTCGTTCTCTGCGCTTTCACTGGGAGCTACATTCCTGAGCTGTTGCTAATCGGCCATCTTGGATCTCTCTCCCTATTTATTTTTATTGACTTTATTCTGAGAACACGTCAGTTTCAGCTGTAAGGTAATCATAAATAAAAAATTTGTTTGTTATGATTAAAGCCCTACTTATAAGCCTATAAAGATTAAAGTTCTCAAGTTAAACCATCCTAAGTCAGATGGTGCCTGTTTCCAAATATACCATTAATCACATACAATGTCTTTGCTCAAAATGGGTATTCTGGCCTGTTAACTAATCCTACTAACATCACTCCTCTCAGAGCTAGGAAAAGATTCTAGGTCTCAATTGAGTTATTTTTGGCAGTTGGTAATTCCATGTCCTAGAGATGAAGTTCTTTGCATAATCAAGTTTTTAAATGTCAGTAGTAGTTTGGAGTGATATAAAAGTGTTTCTGACTTTTGAAAAGACTTCCAAATATCCTTAAGCCTGTGTAATCTTTTCTAAGAAGTCAGATGAAAGCTGAAGTTTTTTGTCAGTCCGAAGAGGGTCCTAATACAGGGTCATAAATACTGAGTGTTTTGTCTGCACATTTAGTCCTGAAATATGTAGTTCTACATCCAGAGTAAATATCCCAGCCTTGGAAAAGTTGAAGTCACAAGCTTGAAAAGCTTAAACAAGCAAGAAGAGTAATGAAGTATGTTTATTGCTCTTTAATAAAAAACCTATTTACATTTAGCATGTTTTCAACCCAGTATTCTACCCAATTTCATTAATAGGCCCTTCTAGGAATTTGGGAGATTGAACAATGGAATAGTGTCTTAAACCCTGACATTAAACAAGATCAGCATGCTTCAAAATCCTCTGCTGTGCACCATGTAAAAGAAGTAGAAAAGGTAGAAAAGAAACAGTCATTGGTCTGGATGACGTTAAAAGGCCAGGTCCAGAAATATTCATGCCTACAGACATTTTGTGGAAGAAAAAATGTAACTAATAAATTAATATGTAAGAAGATTTTCAACCTTGGTAGTAATTTTTTAAATTCTAAATAAAACTGATATGCCATTTCTGCATAGTAAAGCTAGACAACACAAAATAAATTTCCAACTTTGAAAATCAAGGTATCCAATGCCAGACACACTTTCATAAAGTGATTACTTCATTTGTTTCCAGTGAATTGGCAAAAACCTCTCACACATCAGAAACCTGAGGACCATTCTCCAAAATGGAGATTTGTATGCAGGAGGCCTATTGGAAAGTGAATTTGGGATCAGCACCTGAAAGGGACAGAAAGAAGCAGGACTGGCAGAGGGCAAGTTGGAACTGCAGAGCACAGTTGCAGCAAAGGTCTCAGCCAATCCTGTGAGGAGCTCTGGGTCTGAGGTGCCCCTTCAGCTTTGTCTCAGGTTGGTGAGTATCACAGGTTCACCTGTCTCCTCACCCCTCCAGGGACATAAATTCAGGCAAGCCAGCTCTCTCCAATCCATGGCAAGTACCAGAAAGGAAGTTGAACTGAGACTATCTGCCACCAACATTCCCGCCAGCTGGGGGCATTAACAAACAGACCTAGAAGGGGAGCTCTGGGTGGTACATCATGACCTCCACTGTAGACAAATTTTGGCACCATTTAGATCCACTTATTTCATGTAATAAATTCTGGGAAAACTCCTGTATTCTTGGGGACTCTTATAAGGGGAAGTTAATGAGAGAAACTACCATTCCTGTCACTGCAGCTGATTCCAAGGCCGTAACAGACAGTCATCTTCCTTGTCCTCCACCACCAATTCTAGAGTCTCTTTGCCCTCAGCTAGCATTTCTGCTGCTCTAGGTAGATAGGCTGCTGAAGTGACTGGCTTCTAGGGTGGCCATTGGCAATTCACTGGTCACGATGAACTTCTCAGGCCATGATTGCTATATTTGTTCATTTACCATCAAAACTGGGAAAAGGGTTGCCAAGAGCAAACCAAGTGGATCACCTGCATGCCAAATATATCATTCTCTGCTCTTTTGCTCAACAGCAGCTGATGGTCAGGGTCAATTATTGCTGCAAGTATGGCAATGACTTTCTTTGCCTACTGGTCTCCTGGGACGAGCTCTTTGAAGTAACTGAACAGCAGTTCTTACCTTAAAAATCTTTTTGTGTTCCTTGGGGAAATGATTTACCCTTTAAAAACCAAGGCCACTAAAATGTCAGAACCCAGAGTTACAGAGAAGGGAAGCACACAATCTCCCTAAGGGGGCCATTAGGGCTGACTGTAAGTAGGGTCACTGCTACTTTCACCTCATGTTTTCCAGATCTATATATTTTACATGTTGAAAACATGTATAATTATATGTATATGGATTTGGGGTGTGTAGTACATCCTAGAGGATGGTGTCCCATCTGCACAAGGCATCCTTTCCTAGACAGCATGTCAGCTGGGCCTCTGACAGACTGCTTTAGTCCCTTTCAGTTCAGTAGCCTCTAGGTAGCCGGGTATTTGATAGGACCAGTGGATTCCATGGCCATGCGCCCGCTGCTGCACCTCCTTTGCTATATAATGGGTGTCTTGGTCCACTGCAGTTTTATGTAGGGTCCCATGCTATAGCTCAAACTCTCTCTAAGCCCTTGGCTTAATGGTGCTGGATGAAGCCCTGCAGACAGAAAAGGCAAACCCATATTTGGAATAGGTGTCAATCCAGTGCAGAAAGGGTCTCACAGCCTAGACTTACTGCAGATTCTTTTCTGTCCTGAGCCCCACACAAAGTTGGAAGTCTTATATGTCACAGGTAAATGGGTTAAAGCAATATTTTTAAGTGCATAATATGCTGCCTCTATAAATCAAAGATGCCTACGAAGCATTGTGTTCCTCCCTGGTAATGGAAAGTATAAGATGCAATAATATTCTCCTAACTTTGGAGGGAATGTTCAGTGTGCCTCAGACTATTAGACCAAAAATCTCATTAATCTTGTGAGCCCCTGAATTTTCTTAGTGTTTATCTCCAACCTTCTGGAACACCTTGTGTTAAATTTTCTGTTGTTACATAAAGAATTACCACAAACATAGCAGCTTAAAACAACACCCATATATTTCTTAACAGTGCTGTAGATCAGAAGTCCAGGCAGGCTCAACTAGATTCTCTGTTTAAGATCTCAAAAGGCCAAAGTCAAGGTGTTGGCTGCATATTATCTAATTCACCACTATTAAAATGTTCAGCACCAACCTGAATGCCCATCAATGATAGATTGGATAAATAAAATGTGGCACATATACACTATGGAATACTATGCAGCCATAAAAAGGATGAGTTCATGTCCTTTGCAGGGACATGGATGAATCTGGAAACCATCATTCTCAGCAAACTGACACAAAAACAGAAAACCAAACATTGCATATTCTCACTCATAGGTGGGTGTTGAACAATGAGAACACACAGACACAGTGAGGGGAACATCACATACCGGGGCCTTGGGGGTAGGGGGCTAGGGGAGGAATAGCAGGGGGTGGGGGTATTGGGGAGGGGTAGCATTAGGAGAAATACCTAATGTAGATGACAGGGTGATGGATACAGCAAACCACCCATGGCACGTGTATACCTATGTAACAAACCTGCACTTTCTGCACATGTACTCCAGAACTTAAAGTATAATAAATAAATTTTTAAAAATGTTCAACAACTGCATCACCATCACATGCCTCAGGCTATCTGTGTTCTACCTTCCATTGGTAGCTTTTACTTGCTGTTCAACGTTTTGAATAATGCATTGAACATAAAACCCTAGGTAACCACTATTTATATTTACAATTTTCACATTCCCTCTAAAATTAAAACCTGTGGCCTACTTGACCACCAACTATTCCATGTAAATAAAATGGTGAGTGATTTCACATTTCAATGGAATCTCTTTTACCTGAGGTAAACATGGCTGATTCTTCTTCAGTACTAATCTCCATGTATGTTTCCTATAAATAGCATGATTTACAAAGTTATTCCTAACTAAAAGAACAAAAATCTTCTATATCATGGGTTTTCAGGAATAGATAAGACAAAAAATTATCAAGCAATTTTCCTTCATACTTGACAAATGTCAGGAGCTAATTTAAAACTCTGAATCTCTGTGGTTCTATAGGACTGCCGACTAAAATATTTACCGTTATTATGCTCTCATGATAGTAGCTCCTTCTTCACATTACATTTCATTGATATTGAGCAATGCACAATGGAGCCAATTCATAAAGGAATTGTACCAATAGTATTTTAACATATTTATCACTAACTTTGTGACTAATTTTATAAGATTCCTGTGATTTATGTAATAAGTACTAATTCTTTGTCATAAGTAGTACTACTTTATACTTCCATTTTGGTCTCTTCACCTTTATTGATATTATATTAGAAAGCATCATTTTTTGTTTATCCTCAGGAAACAAATCAGTTTGTTATGGAGGTAATTTGTGAAAGAAACTGTTAGTTGATATAAAATGCCCATATTCCCTTCCTCCTTAGTATCAGAACCTCAAATTTAGGAGGGACACTGTGATGCTCAGATAGAAGACTACTGGTCCACCTTCCTTACAGTTAGAATTGCCATGTGACTACATCCTGGTATGAGATATAAATAGATGTGTTTGTGTTAGGACCTATAGTAAATCTCCTTGAAGAACAATGGGTGAACCCATCCTTACTTCAAACTGCTGGCTACAGTAAGATTGTGTTGCCTGGAACTCCAGCAGCCATCTTTGACTATGAAGTAAAGGTAAGAAAGAAGCCACAAACTAAAAATGTGGAATAAAGAGTGAAGAGCCCGGGCTCTGATGCTACCATGGGGCCACTATACCAACCCCAGACTGCCTAGCCCCAGACTTCTTTGAGAAAGAGAAGTGAATCTCAAGTCATTGTTACTTTGGGGTTATTTCTTATATGCAGCTGAAATTATCCCTAGTGGGTGTATTATTAAACTTTGTTTGAAAAAGACTACAATGGCTCCATGTCATTTTTCCAAAGGGACAATACACTATAAAGGAAAATTAAATTGTCATTCCAGTAACACTCAAATTTCAGGTATGTATTGCTATGCTTTCTAATACCATATTTTTTATTGTGTAAAATCACTATTCCCATGGATGTACTTGTCCCAGTTTGTGAAATTTCACAGTGCCTATTGTTTAATTATGTTTATACATCAATAAATCCTTTTAAGGCTTTGAATCATTTTGATAGCATCAGGATAGCATGCGACAACCAAAATAAAAAATATAAATAATAACACAGTGGAAAAGAGGGTCTGGGGAAAAATACTAAACTTGCCAGATTTTATCTGCAAAATTGTAAAGACCTCATCTCCAGTTTAGATACAACTAGAGACGTTTTAGGTTCTCTAGATAAAGAGCTTGTGCATGTAACAACTGTAAAGCAAAGAGTTATTGATGTGAAGGTTCAAATGTGCCATGCATGTAGTATGAATGACCTTGATTAAGATGCTGGGAGTAAACTGGCACTAAGAGAACATCCATATATTTTTAAATGAGTAATATCAGGTAATAACTATTTCCATTTTGGCAGGAATTGACTGTGGGGTTAAAGTTCAGAGAAAACATTTGTGGACAGATAGAGGATGCTAGAATGGCCACCTGGCTAAGAAGATGACAGCAAGGATTGGAAGGTCAGACTCCTTCCACAGACAATACTTCCATCTGACTTTCAAAACCATCCTCAAACGAGTGTCTTTACTGCAGCTTTCATGTAAGAATTTGTGAGGAGCATCTGCTACTTGTACATTCATTTGCCCTAAGCCCTGCATGACTGCTCAAATGTATTCTGTTATCTCTGTGACCCTCCATGTTTCCCACCAACATCTGAAGAAAATGTCACCTGCTCCTGCATTCCGTACTAGGCAAATTGAGATTTGGGAAAGACGGAATGCCTAAATGTTTAAAGAAATCTTGTTTTGCCATTTATTCTTGTTCCTTATGTAGCCTGAGACAAAATCTGTGTGTCTGGAGCAGTGATTCCAAACACTTTTTGAAATTCAAACCTCACATGAGCACAGTAATGAAGATGGGCCAGATGTCAGCAGAAATAGCTGACCCACACGGTGTTTTGACAGAAGCAACACTTTTAGAACATTATGGTTTGTTAGGATGTAACAGAATTTCTCCAAAGCCTATAATCAATCTTACATTGTAAATATGTAAAATAAATATGGAGAAAATGGTCATTGCTCTTTCCTGTAAAACTCACACTTTCTGAGGACATCTTGATAAACTGCTAGGACAACCAAAGTTCTTGGGACTCCTTGTGGAACTCCTGGGCCTCTGAAGCAGAAACGTCACAGTGAGTTTCTAGCAGAAGAACCAGGAAGTTCTGAAAACAACCATTTTGATGTGAAAGATTAATAAGAAGGGGACTTGACAATTGTTAAAAATTCAAATCATAATAGATGCTGGCAAGGCTGTGGAGGAAAGGGGATGCTTATGCTCTGCTGGTAGGAATGTAAGTTAGCCCAGCCACTGTGGAAAGCACTTTGGAGATTTCTCAAAGTGCTTAAAACAGAACTATTGTTTTATGTGACCCAGCAATCTCATTATTGGATATATACCCAAAGGAATATAAATCATCCTACTAAAAAGACACAAGCACTTGAATGCTCATCGCAGTGCTATTCACAATAGCAAAGACATGGAAACAACCTAGGTACTCATCAACGGAGGACTGGATAAAGAAAATGTGGTACATATACACCATGGAATACTGCACAGCCATTAAAAGGACAAAATCATATCTTTTGCAGCAACGTGAATGTAGCTGGAGGCTATAATCCTAAGCAAATTAACACAGGAACAGAAAACCAAATACTGCATGTTATTCCTTATAGGTGGGAGCAAAATATTGAGTACACAGGGACATAAAGATGGGAATAACAGATATTGGGGACTACTGGAGTGGGAGGGATGGAGTAAGGGGGACATGGGTGAAACTGCCTATTTGGTGCTATGTTCACTATCTGGATGGCTGGATTCATATCCCAAACATCAGCATCACTACAAACCTGCACATGTACCTCCTGTATCTAAAATAAAAGTTGAAAATATTTAAAAGAAAAAATATAGGCAGCAGCTGGTAACATGTATTGAGCACAAACCATGTGCCAGGAACTGTTCGAAGCACTCCACATTGATTAATGTAGACAGCATTCACAATAATCCTTTGAAGTGAAGACTATCATTATCCCCATTTAGTAGGTGAGGAGACAGAAGCAAAGAAGTGGAATTTCACACAGTGAGAGGCAGTGCTGATATATGCATGCAGATGCTCTGACTGAGGGCCCGGAGCCTAACCCACTCTGCTCTATTGCTTTTTAAATGCATGTTCAAGGTGAGCACCAGCAGGCAGGAAAGAAGGGAAGACTTCTGTAGTCCCCAGATCTTGCCTACGCATCTTTTTCCTTCTATACCTCCCAAATTTACATCCACCAGAGCCTCAGAATGGAAATCTAATCTGTTTGGAAATAGGATCTTTGAAGATGTAATTAGTTAAGGTGAGGTCACACTGGATTTGTGTGAGCCCTTACAAGAAGGAAATTTGGACATAGATACAAAGGGAAGAAGGCTATGTGAAACAGGGCATCAAGAAGCCCAGGAAAGCCAAGGATTTCCAGCAAACTACCAAGGTGGTAGGGAAATGACATGGAGCAGATTTTCCCTCGAGCTCGCAGGAGCGACCAACTTTGCTGGCATCTTGGTTTGAGACTCTGGCCTCTGGATCTGTAAGAAAATTAATGTCTGTTGTTTTAAGTCACAAAAAAAAAAAAAGAAAAGAAAAGAAAAAGAAAAAAGAAGGACACCCGGCAGCCAGTGCTTGGCATTCAAACAAACCATGTCTAAAACTAGAGTATCATGTGCAAATTCATCTGAAAATCACAGCAGGCCGTGTGCAAGTCCTAGGCAACATAAGCATAGTAACTGAGCTGTAAATGACAGCTGCCTAGGAGAGAGGGGTACATATTTTAAAAAATAAAGCCTGTTGTGCTTTGTGTACTTTTATGATCTCTGACCTCTGCTTTAATCCCAACTCCAAGGAGGCTTACTCTGAATGTTCAGAAAATAAAATTTTCTGTGGACCATGGCTTTATGACTGTCCCTGAGCTGAGGGAAGAAAGATGTATTGTGGAGCCTTCAGTTATTCCACCTTGAGAAGTATAAGGGTCAGGATCTCCTCCACCCAACCCCCACCCTAAGCTATTACTGGCTAGGAGGTTTAAGCCATCTTCTTGGGCATGGGCAGCAGAACCAGGAGGGTGAATTAAAGGCCAAAAACAAAGCTGCTGCATCTGATCATTCACAGGAAGTGCCCTGCATAGCTGCCAGATGCCCTTCCCAGTGTCCACAGTGCAAATGGTACTCTCTGGGGTTGTGCAGTGTGGTGGCCCTGGCCCAAAAGGTCCCTCTGTCTTAAGATAAATCTTTCCCACCAGTCTGCCCCAGTGCCCAATTTTCATAGTCTAAATCCTCTTCAATAACAGATGTCACAACACTTGGCCAAGTATAAAGAACTCTGCAAATCTAAGATATTTGGAGGAGTATGATACTATTTCCAGTGGTTAATGTATCAATGTGTTACCTAGAGGGACTAACTTATTAAGATTTTAATAAATTGATCAAATGACATGAAATACTTAAAAGCACTTAGCAATCTTTAAAGGAACTCTACAAATGTAAGACACTCTAATGATAATAGCAATTGGGTAAAAATATGATTTAATAAACAAAAGAGCCCCCAAGAATAAGATAAAGATAGGAAGTACAATCTAAATGTTGTGTCTTTCCCAAATTCCTTTGTTGAAATCCTCACCTGCAAGGTGGTAGTGTTAGGAGGTGGGGTCTTTGGGGGGGTTAGTAGGTTATGGGGGTGGAGCCCTCAGGAATGGGATTCATGCTGTTTTAAAAAGAGACCTCAGAAAGATCCTTCGTTCCTTCCTCCACGTGAGGACACAGACAAGACTGACATCTATGAGGAGGTGAGCCCACACCAGACACCAAACTTGCCAGTGCCTTGAGCTAAAACTTCCCAGCCTTTAGAACTATGAGAAATAAATTTCGATTGATTATAAGCCATCTGGTCGATGGTATTTTGTATAGCAGCCTGAACTTACTAAGACAGCAGGTAAGGTTCAACGGGAGAAAGAGAGTCCTGCTGAGCCAAGGTGTAGCATGAAAGCCAGGGGAGCAACCACAGGTGGCATAAGGTCCTGTGTGCCTGGATGCAAAGGGGCTAGAGGGCCCCCAGAGGAACAACGGAGACACTAAAGTAGACCTCACCCCCTTATGATTTACCTGTTTGTTGTCACAAACATTTTATTTTCTTGTTCTCTATCTTGTCCTCTATCTATTCTTGTTAGATTTCAGTTTGTTAAAATAAGAACTGAACTTCTCAGTTCACTCAACCAGAACTGTTAAAAGATTAATTCAATGTTCAGATCTCCTCGAATTTCCTCTATTGGGAATAAACACACTGCCCACTTTCTTTGCTTAATGAAATCTTAGAAGGCTGATCACTGAAGGCATCCCCTCTAATTTACTTCTCATAATTTTTGTTCTCACCTCCCCAAGAATTGGCCATGTTCTCCTCTAGAGGCTAAAGTCATCTTATAATTGTACTCTCCCCTTTCCCTAAACCCACTAGATTTTTAATTCTTTGAGAGCAATGCCAGCATATCTTTCATCTTTCCTTCCCACATGCTTACCAAGGCAGAAGATTAATGCTTTTAACCTACACTAAAATACTGAAATAAGTAGTGTCACAGTTCTGCTATTAGCCTCAAGTAAGGAAGCAAATTTTATTGAGAAAAATGCAAGGACCAAACCTTAAAAACTGAGAACCGTAACACTTAATTTCTCCTCAATAGTGGGAGATGGTACTCGTTACTTCAGTTTTTTACCCATGGGTGCTCTGGGTCCACCAGAGATACAGACACACAGGTTCAAAAGAGTCCAGGCCTCTCAAACCAGAGTCCCAAGGGGCTCCCAGAAAAGATGGCAAGAGTGACAATGTTTCTATTGTCATAAAACTTTAAATCTAATGGGAGAAGATAAATAATAAATCAATGAATAAACCATAAAGAACCTGACAAGTAATACTGTATATGTGAACTTTAAACCCAAATAATAATCAATAAAACTTCCTTTCTTATTTGTAAGGAAACTAATATAATTACATTAAAATTCTTCTCTTGTGTGAGATTGTACTGTAAATGAGAAGTAGGGATCCTGAACCTCTTTAGACTACTACTTTATATAACTCCGTAAACTTAAGTCATAGTTAAAGGGTAATCTTCAGAATTCCTTGGTGGGGGTGGGGAATAGTTTAAATCAACACCAAAAGAAGTTAGCTGTAAACAGGAAAGTATTGGTATGGTGGTCTGTTCTGTGTCAACTTGGAAAAGCTGAAACTACGTTTCCTAGAATCCTTATACCTATCCTATATATTAAACAGAGTTATATTTGTCAAACGTGGAATTTACATAGATTTGGAAAATGGAAATAAAACAACAGCCATTATTCTCTGAATATCATCATCTTTGGATGTGGTGTCAGACAGATGCAGGTGCCACAGGGGTCCACATTATTGTCACCCTCCTCCACTCAACGTCAAGGTGTTCTTTCTGCCCACTCCCCCTGCTGTTTAAGAGATCCCAGGTCCATTAACAGACAGAGCTGTGGATCCAAACAGGCAATAGTTGCCCCACAGACCTCTCCATCAGCTCTCCCTTGGTCTCACTTTGGTGGCTGAATGAGCCTGGCTTTCAGATTTATGTCTTCTCTGATCCTCCAAGTCACCCTTCATTTCACTTCCCCAGCCTCCCACAATTGTATAGGGTCTAATTCCTATAATAAATCTCGTATCCATAGCTCAGAAAGATCAGTTTCCTGGTTGAACTCTGATGTGACAATTGGCTAGAAAGGATTATTTCATTTCATCAACATTTGTTGAACATTGATCTGGGTCGAATGTCTTCCACATACACTAATCTCATTTTATCTATATGATCTCTATGTGAGGCTGACACCATAACCTCCTCTTACAGATAGGAAAACAAAAGCTGAAAGAGATGAACTGGCTTGTCTAAGAGAACCCAGCTAGAAGAGGATGATAAGCGCAGCAAAGCATTTTCCTTGGCCTGCCAGCCCCTGGCCACCTACTTCACATTATATATACAACAAAGAAAATGCTGCGTTAGCCCACTCTCAAGACCAATAGGAGAAAGAAATGAATGACATCATGGCTAAGGAAATTCAAGTAATCAGGTTATTAGTGAAGCAGACCGAGGGCCAAATCAGAAGAGTGAGGGAAAAGAAGAATTAAGCATGCTAAACACAATCCACAAATTCTCACAGCCTCCAGGTAAGTACTACTGCTATCCTTTTACAGACAAAAATAAAATAAAATAAAATAAAAGTATAAAGCTTCCAAGTGACCAATTCAGGATAAAGCAAGTCTTCAAACATCCTAATTCTTCAACAGCAGAATATATGCCCCAAATTTTTTAACAGCCACATGAGTTTCCCAAACAAATGAAAAAAGAAGGGGGTGGAGGGAAATCACAAGAGAGACAAAGAAATGAAGAAAGAAAGAAAAGTAACAGAAGAAAATGAGAACCAAAGGGAGACTTGAGAAGCAAAGAAGTGAGGATGTCAGATGAGCCCCATTTATTGCAAAAACATTTCTTGGTCACCTGCTGCAGGTCTGGAACCATGAAGAATCTGGGTATGTGATGTGAATAAATCACCTCCCCCTCCATGGGGCTTGCACTTCAGTAAGTCAGTCAGACATTAACTTGCAAGTTTAACAACTGTTACATTGTCTGCAATATACTTTAAATACTTCATAGATTGTGTTTATCAATAGATGAGCATTTTAATTTATGTCTTAAAGGTGGTTAATATCTGAACTAGTCTAATCAAAAATACATACCCCAGGATGCTTAGTTAGCATTTGAAAGACTAACCAAATTCCACACTCAGCAGGCAGCTATCAGGCTAGTTACCTTAATATCTGATCAACAGTAGGTTTGTTACTTAGTACAATGGATGTTATAGATCATTTTTCTTTGGTCAAATGCGTGATCTTCCAGTGGTATGGAATGGCTAAAAAGATTGTATATGCACTCCCAATCTTGCAATAAACACATACAGGAATTTAGCAAACCTAATAGCCTTATATCTTTTGAAATAATGCCCTAGAACTTGTTATTTCTTTGGGTCCTACCATTTAGTATTTTATCCTGATTAGACGTTTAGCTGATTCTCGTTACTAGAATATTTTCACATCTTCCTCAAATGAACCCTTTAATTAAGGGCAAGTCTGGGTGCTTAAAAAGCTAGGATTCCACTGTGCCAGCAGAACAAGCTGTGTGACAGTTTTTGTGCCTGCTTGGTATTTGTTGTGCAGAATCTGTTTTGAGACTTGCCTTCAGTGTAATATCCCCACTGGTTATAAGTTCTGGAGAAAACATGATGATTATAAGCGGCCAAGGTAGCTTAGGTCATTATACAACAGCAATGAATTTCAAATATAAATGCCCTGAGAGAGAAACAGCTTAACATGGAAGCATAGGATGTCTATTCCTGACCTAATCTAATAAAACAGAATTAGGGGTCAGATGGTGGGGTGAAATAGGGTGACAATGAGAGCTGACCTGCGTTAAGGTATGAAAGAGCCAAATCACGCATAAATGGCCTAGGTAAAGATTTTAACTAGATTGAATTAAAATAGGCAAAATGAATAAATGAGTGAGACACTCCAAAGGGGAGACAAAGGGAAATAATACTAGATTCAACACACAGATTATTCCCATTTGGCAACAACCAAAGACCAAACTTAAAAGACGTTGCTAGGAGAAGCTTCACCTTGGCCAACTAAGATATGCCTTCAACCTTAGCAAGAAAATCTGGCCTTATTTGAGTTCTCAGGGCATTTTATATTCTTGGACATTTATCCTGTAGGCGCTGGTGTATTTAATCTGAAATAAGGGTTGGTGGGAATCTTTTTGGCAGCACTGTATTTGGCAATGGTATTTTTGTACCAGTGCCCAATTAGCCCACAACTCCTCAGCAAACAACACACCTCATTCATTTGCATAATTACTTCCTTTGCTGCTTCCTTTATAAAAAATAATGAGGCATTATGTACATAATTAAAGCAAGCTTAACAAATGAGGGCCAAGCTGACAAGAATCACATGAGAAGGTCAAGAGAAATTAGCATCAAGGCCTGTTGGCTAAGCATAAGGCCAATCTAATATGTACTGTCTCCCGGGAGCAAAAGGACTCCTACGGGGCCTCTGCCTTTGGATCTTCACTGAAGTCAGGCCTCCTGGAGGTAACAAGATTTTATTTCATTCAGCCCTCTCCTGCTTCTCTCCTTTTCCTCCTGCCCTTCTCAATGAGAAGATTCTGGCAGGATTATTATTAGACTACTATGCAATAAATCCTAAATAATTCCTCCTTCTTCTGAGTCAAACAGATATTTTTTCCCCAATGAACCTTACTAGAAAACTAATAGAAATAAGCCAAGTTCTTTAATGCTAAGAAGTCCAATGATAAGCTTTATGAGCACTAATACCTCCTTCTTTAAAATGGTAATACTCTTTGATCACAGAGTCATAGAGATTAGTAAGGACCTCTTCTCCCACCTGCATATGACTTCTAAGCATTACCTTTCTTCTAGTTCCAGTAGATTTTTCTATCTTAGCATCTTACACAGATCCTGGTGAGTTTCTTATTTCTCAGGGGGAATGTCCCAGATCCTGGTGGGTGCTACCAGCCATTCTGTGAACTGCAGATTCTTAGATGACTGGAAGGTCATTAATGAGTGACCCAGTGAATGTTCCATTCTCTCTTGGCTAGAATCTGTTTCTTAGAGCTTGTTATTCAATATGCAGTTGGAGGAGCAGCTGCATCACCAGGGAGCTCGTTAGAAATACAGAATCTCAGGTCCCACTCTAGACCTACTGAGCCAGATGGATATTTTAACAAGATCCCCATTAAAGTTTGAGAAGCAGTGATCTAGGGAATTCAGTGGGACTCATTCAGAACAATTTCTTCTCCTAGGTTGTTTGACAGCCTTCTATTTCACCTTGTTGTTTAAAGGATTCTCACCCTAGAGTTACGGGGATGGCCAAACACATAACACTTGACACTGAACCGATGTGATCACAGCTGTTTATTAGTATATATACTCATGGCACACAGTGGTGTAAAAAACACTGCACACTTCCCTGGGCCACAGAGAGGTTGCACTCAGGAATAGGGTCAATAACTGAGGATTATGGGTGGCAGACTTTTTAGTATCAAAAGGGTGAGCTGCCCCCTACTTCCTGTGGGAAGATAGGTGACTTTTTTGAATAAATCTACAGGCTGTCAGGAGCTGAAATCCCTATTCAATGATAAGTAGGAACTGCCCCTAGTCCCTTTGATTAAGAGGACTATCTGGTTGGAGACCTTATCCACAAGTGGGGAGAACTTGTGGTTGGGACATTCAAGACCCTCCAGGCCCCTGATCTCACCAGATGTAAAGGCAGTGTAAAATGTTGGGACTTAATTTTAGACCTTGTACCTCAGAGGGAAGTAATCTTATAAAAGTACTTACTAATTCCATGATATAAAATTATATGCATGTAACCACCAAGCACAGTACCTAGACTATGGAAAGTGTTCAATGAATATGTGAAACTCCTCGTTTCCTCTCTACTTTTGTCGTGGCTGTATAATAACCATAGCAAACAATGATTTAGATTCAACTAACATTGCATGAAGACCTACCCATGCCAGACACCATTAATTGCTCCCACAGAATCTTATTTAATCTAACATTCACCCCCACGCTGAGTCCATTCCAGTTGTTCTCACCTCTGCTTTATAGACCAGGAAACTGAAGAGAGTTTTGCCCAGTCAGAGTGGACTCTGTTTCATCATGTGTCATCATAGCCTTCATCAATGCAATCTGTGATCTCTTATAATTTACCTTCACAGATATACAGATGCCAGTCATAATTTGTGAGAAACCAGCAATAGAAAAAAAATTGAATTTATTTGGCTAACACAATAATATAAACAGCAGAAAAGATGGACACGTATAAAATGTTTTGGATTTAGTTTGCTAGGCTGATACAGATAAAATCTGACAGTAACTAAAAGATTACTTGAGAAACTGTTAATTGAATGACACAGTCTTAATATAGTAACTATCAATTCTTCTAGGCTGCATAAGTTAGATTATCAGAAGCCAAGCACCTGAACTGTATCTTTTTAGTCACCAGAAAAAGGAAAAAAAAATGCCCCTGCTTCCTCATGGTTAGAGGTAGTGTAGCATAGTAGGTAGGATTGCAGACTTTGGATCCAGACTTCCTAAGTTGAAATCCTAGCTCTTCTGCTTTCTGGCGGTAGTATCTGAGGTCAGTCACTGAACTTCTCTATGCTTCATTTTCCACATGGAAAACATAGATAACAAGAGCTTCTATTCAAAGTGGTTGTGAAGATGGAATGAGTTAGGATATAACACACTTAGAAAAGTGCCTGGGACAAATTAATGCTATGTAAGTAGAAGCTTTTATTATCATGAGCCAGTGTTATGTTTTTGACTTACAGGAAGGGTCAATAAAATAAAGTGATCCCGTGAGACTTACCCAAATAAATAGAACAAAATAAATAGCCCAGAAACAAACCTTAGTATATAAAAGAATTTAGATTATGATAAAGAAGACTTTCAATCAGTAAAGAAACATTTAAAATATTAAATATAAAATAATGAATTGGGTTATTCAATAAAGGATGACAGTAGAATTAGACAGTTGATCTCCTAACCCCTCACCCTCCATCTGCACTCCATTCTATGCCACTACTGATGATCCTTTGAGTAATCATAACACCACATACCATGGATTACCAGTGTCTCAGCTGAAAAAAAAAAAAGATTATTTATCTTTGCGTCAAATAAGTGAGACACTCAATTCCAAAATCTCATTTTAATAGCTTATTTCTGAGACCCTTCTTGGTACCAATTATGTAATCCATTAGAGTGCTCGTAGGACACAGACGGCACATTCAGACAGGGTAATGGACAAAAGTTTAGCGAAAAGAGTATTGACAAAAATGTGGTGGAAACCAAGAGTAATGGCAAAGAACCCCAGGGGTAGCAAAAAGAGATCAGATACCATATCTAGGTCTAAAAGAGCATTTATCAGAATGCAGTAAGACCTGGAGCTGCCAGGCTGTCTCCTGACAGGAGCCATGGCTTTGGGTGGGGAAGCACAGCCACTGCCAATCTGAAGCGTGACATATAGAAAGACAGGAAACAAATACTTCACCCCTCTCTTCTCTGTCAGACTCTGAACTTCTGGAAGCCAGAAAACAAGAGAGCCTGTTATACCCAATTGTTCCAGATCAGCTTGCTGGGGCCTCAAAGGGGAGTAGAGAGGAAAAGAGAGTGAACCTTAAGGAGTAAACAGAAAATAAGAGAATATCCAGCATACTCACTAAGGAAGTAAATATGTCATCCCAAATAATTAGGAGGAGGACATTGCCTTCTTAGTTTGCTGAAGTTTCCCAATAATCAGAAGATATCAGTCCAGGTTGGGACTAGATCCTTGTCTGTTACACTGATGGGAAGGGTCTATTTATAGCTGTATCAATGGCTCCAAAATTTAAAGGAGAAAGCCACATAACCCACGTATCCTAGATTTGCTCATATTATTGTGAATCTTCAAGTTACCTTAGAATCTGTAGGTGGCTTCATCTAATTGACTTCAATCTTTGGATTTTAAGATATGCAAATGTGTTTCCATATAACTATAAAGCACTCTAAATTTGATGGATTTCTAGTCTATTTTCTGTTTAGTAGGACCAAAAATCTCTTATATTAAAGTGATATCTGACTGAATTTTTGATATCTCTCAAATCTTTGGTTTTGCAATCTAAAGTAACTCTACATCTAATGTTACTCTATTGTTCACCCTCAATAGCAGATGACCTTGCACCTTTCCATTCAATTTCCAAACTCCTAGTGCTATCGCAAAGCTAACTACTTTATATTCTCTGTTTTATACCTTCTGTTTACTCATATCTTCTGCTAACTCATGGTTTTCTCTGTCTCATGGGAATTTTGTATGCATTTTCTCATCATATCCTTTTGCGACTAACCAGCCATATCTTTGTTTACAATTCCAAGGCAAATTATAAAAGAAACTTTTGTGTCCAGTCATTTGCATTTGGACAGAGCTATCATGCAAGGCCACCTCATAGCCTTCTAGCTGATGACCTGTGAAATTGGTTCCCTGCAGATTGGTTCCCTTGGGAAAGGAACGCACCTCTAGCTCATTCAGTGGCAGCCAGAGTACATAAGTGGAGTCACATGATAGAGCATACTGAAATCTGCACAAGAAGCTAAACAAGACTCTTTGCTCAGAAGTTGGCAATGATGGATACCTGGATTGGTCTTTCCACCCAAGAGTTGAATAAAATAGATAATTTTTTTTAAATTTTATAACTGTAAGAAAAAAATAGATGGGTATATATGTAATTTCAGTCCAGGAAAGGTTTCTAAAGCATAAATACAAAGGGGGAAAAATATAAGGAAATTGATTGATATATCCATTAAAAATAAATGAGCTTCAGCAAAGTCTTAGATACAAAATCAATGTGCAGAAATCACAAGCATTCCTTTAAGCCAATAACAAACAGAGAGCAAAGTCAAGAGTGAACTGCCATTCACAATTGCTACAAGGAGAATAAAATACTTACGAATACAACTAACAAAGGAGGTAAAGGACTTCTTCAAGAAGAACTACAAACCACTCCTCATGGAAATAAGAAAAGACACAGAGAGATGGATAAACATTCCATGCTTATGGTTAGGAAGAATCAATATCGTGAAAATGGCCATACTGCCCAAGGTAATTTATAGACTCAACATTATCCCCATCAAACTACCAATGACCTTCTTCACAGAACTGTAAAAAACCACTTTAAACTTCATATAGAACCAAAAAGGAGCCCACATAGCCAAGACAATCCTAAGCAAAAAGAACAAAGCTGGAGGCATCACGCTGCCGGACTTCAAACTATTTACAAGGCAACAGTAATCAAAACAGCAAGGTACTGGTACCAAAACAGAGACACAGACTAATGGAACAGAACAGAGTCCTCAGGAGCAACACCACATATCTACAACCATCTAATCTTTGACAAACCTGACAAAAACAAGCAATTGGGAAAGGATCCCTGTTTAATAAATGGTGTTGGAAAGATTGGCTGGCAATGTGCAGAAAGCAGAAACTGGACCCCTTCCTGACACCTTACACTAAAATTAACTCCAGATGAATTAAGGACTTAAACATAAGACCTAACACCATAAAAACCCTAGAAGAAAACCTAGGCAAAACCATTCAGGACATAGGCATAGGTAAGGACTTCATGACTAAGAAACCAAAAGCAATGGCAACAAAAGCCAGAATAGACAAATGGGACCTAATTAAATTCCAGAGCTTCTGTACAGCAAAAGAAACAATCATTAGAGTGAACTGGCAACCAAAAGAATGGGGAAAATTTTTGCAATCTACCCATCTGACAAAGGGCTAATATCCAGAATCTACAAAGAACTAAAACAGATTTATAAGGAAAAAACAAACAAACCCATCCAAAGGTGGGCAAAGGATATGAACAGCCACTTTTCAAAAGAAGACATATATGAAGTCAACAAACATATGAAAAAATGCTCATCATCACTGGTCATTAGAGAAACGCAAATCAAAACCACATTGAGATGCCATCTTATACCAGTTAGAATGGTGATCATTAAAACATCTGGAGACAACAGATGTTGGAGAGGATGTGGAGAAATAGGAACACTTTAACACTCTTATTGGGAGTGTAAATTAGTTCAACCATTGTAAAAGACAGTGTGGTGATTCCTTAAGGACCTAGAAAGAGAAATTCCATTTGGCACAGCAATCCCATTACTGGGTATATACCCAAAGGACTATGAATCTTTCCATTATGAAGACATATGCACATATATGTTCGTTGCAGCAGTGTTTACAATAGCAAAGACCTGGAACCAACCCAAATGTCCATGAATGATAGACCGGACAAAGAAAATGTGGCATATTTACACCATGGAATATTATGCAGCCATAAAAACCAATGAGTTCAAGTCCTTTGCAGGGACATAGATGAACCTGGAATCCATCATTCTCAGCAAACTGACACAAGAACAGAAAATCAAATATCACATGTTCTCACTCATAGGCGGGTGTTGAACAATGAGAACACATGGACACAGAGAGGGGAGCATCACACACTGGGGTCCGTTGAGGAGGGGCTAGGGGAGGGACAGTGGGAGGGAGGGTTGGGAGGGATAATGTGGGGAGAAATGTCAGGTATAGGTGAGGGGGGGTGGAGGCAGTAAAACACATTGCCATGAATGTAGCTATGCAACAATCTTGCATCATCTGCACATGTACCCCAGAATCTAAAGTACAATTTTTAAAAACTAAAAAAATAAATAAATAAACTTTACATGTTAAAATATTATAAGGTTAAAAAGAAAGTTTCTAGGTGTAGTAGTATGTGCCTGTAGTCTTGGCTATCTGGAAGGGTGAGGCAAGAAGATCTCTTGAGCACAGAAGTTCAAGGCCAGGCTAGGCAACACAGTGAGATCCTGTCTCGAGTGAAAAACTATATACATCTATAAAATCAACTACTTGGATAAATATATTTTCAACATATTGACAAGTATTTAAATTATTTCTATGTTAAGAAGAACTTGATTTTAAAAATAAGATGAACACCCCAATAAAATAATTGGCACAGACCTTGAATGGAGAATCTGCCAAAAGAAAGATGAAAAGGAAGGAAGGAAAGAAGGAAGGGAGGGAGAGAGGGAGGGAGGAAGGGAGGGAGAGAGGGAGGGAGGGAGGGAAGGATGGTGATGATAACATCAGCTCACTTTTCATTTATTAAAGTCTTATTAGATGGGCCAAGTCCTTTGTATACTTCACCTCATTTGATCCCCATTATTATCTTTATTTTTACAGTTAGCCTCTGTGCACCTTAATTTTCAGAATTTGCTTGTAAGATGCCAAAGAGTGCATCAGTCAGGAACTAGAATTCAAATGCATTGCTTTCTGACTCCAGATCTTTAGTGTTCAAGACCTTTAGAGCTCAACCATCATATCCAATTTCCTTCTTGTTGGGCACTGTAAGCCATATTGCATCAATCACAAATATGTCAATATTCTATGTGCCTGGGGTAGCTTTGGTATTAATTAGACCCTTAAAAATTTGTGTGACATATAAGAGATTTATACTGAAGTCACTCAAGGTTCTTGTAGTATTGCCTGTATTACTGAAGACTTTTGTTCTTTTACAGTTCTAAAATGTGGTCATTCCAATGTATTGGGGACATCTAGTATCCCCCAAGGGGTATTTGTGTCTCATTCTGCTACAAACTTAAAAGGAAATCAAAATAGCTGTTTTAAGTTGGAGCACATGTGGCTGAACTGTAAAGGAGTTAAGATGATCCTAGATAATGTGTCACTGTGACTGTCATACTGGCACCTTACCACCCCCTACACAGAGTACTCTCTCCCAAGAAGCTCCACTTCCAGACAGAGCCATTAGACTTCCCTTCCTCCCCTCCCCTCCCCTCTTTTATAGTGGAAGGAAAGGGGCTCCTTTGGAGCCATGAGCTATGCAGCCTGTGGCTAGGGGAGGGTTGAAACTAGTACTTGGCTGCCCCAGATGTTGTCTCAGTATGCTGCTTGCCCCCTAGTCCACTGTCTCTGGGCCTAGTTCAGCCCTAGGATTCATCTAAGGGTTGCAGTCCTTATGGCCTAGACCACCTTTCAAGTTTACTTAGAGAACCAGAGGCTGTTGGCCTCAGTGGTGAGGTTTGTAGGCACTTAAGTTCTGACTGCTGGGATCAGTGATTTCCCTCTGGCTAGAGTTGGTTTAATGCTCCCTCTGTGAGTGGGCATCAGCTGAGTCTGGTCTGGGTTTTACTTTCTGCTCCAACAGAGCAGCACTGAGTTCAGTGCCTCACATTTGCTGTGTTCTTCTTCAAGTGCCCAGAAACACTCTCTGCCCCACTCTACTGCTGCCCAAGGGGAAGGAAGGGGTGATGTCAGTGATTCAGGACTGTTTTGTCTATCTCTTCAGAGCCTCTTTCAGTGTTACGAAGTTAAAATAAGGTAAGTGCCCACCTGATTTTTGGTTCTTATGAAGATGTTTTTCTCTGTGTGTATGGTTGTTAACTTGGTGTCCTTGCACTGGAGATGATCACTGTAGCTCTCCATTCCACCATCTTGCTCCACCTTTTTCTGATTTACACTCACTTTGGCTGTGATGTAGAGAATGGGTTCAAGGTGGGAAAGACTGGAAGAGGGAAGACTCCCTAGATAGCTATTAATGATGATCCAGGGAAAGGTCATGGAGGCTAGTGGAGCAGAGAGACCTGGTGTATTTGAGTTTTCTTTTGTCAGGCAGAGTGATTCGTTGGATGTGGAGAGTGAGCTGAGAGGAAAAAAATGTTTAAGGTGACTCCCAGAGTATCCTCTGCTTCCCCTTTACTACCCTCAGCTCTGAGCCACCTTTCAACCAGCCATCCGTTTAGTACTTGTGTACACTGAAGACAACATGAGGCAAAAGGACGCTCTTTCTATCACCCTGGAATTTGGTCAGACATCCACATTGGGAAGGTAAAAAATCAGAGAAAAAGCATGGATCACAGTGTTAAAATCACTGATAAGGAACTTAAACATCTGGCCTGTGACAGATTGGCAAACCACAATTATGGGGCCTAATGACAGCCCTTATCAAGGCAGTATATTCTTTTTGACACAATATTGCATGTATAACAAGAATTCATCATCCAAATATTAGCATAATATTAAATGTTAAATAATATTTAAATGCAAATGATTCTAATTTATCACTCAAACATTAAATAGTAATGGGAGCATTCATCTTAGAATCACAATGGTCTCCTGCTTATACTGTTTCTAAAGTTATTCTACTCATTTTATCACTGCTCTATGGCTGAAACTCAGATGATGTCCTAGTGCCAGAAATTGCATAGATCCATAAATCAGATCAGTACAACAGAATATCTTAGCAATGGACTCTGAAGCATGCCAGAGGAGCATGCATTATAGCTAGAATAAACTTTAAATTACTGACTTAAAAGAGGAAATAAATAAAAAGAATGATTCCTGGGATTCTGTCACAAGCAACTATGTGGCTAGAATTAGCATTTATTAACGTAGCACACACCAGCGGGAGCTGATTAAAGTTTCAAACGTGTTGAGTTTGAGATGCCTGTGAGATATCTAGGTAGGGCTATCAAGACAGCAGTTGAATATATGGATCTGAAACTCAGAAGAGAAACTCAAGCTAGAGATAGAAAAAAATGTGTAACTTGTTGAAATGTAAATAATATGTAAAAGCTTGTTAGAGGGCAAGATTTTCTAACAAAGTAAGTGTAAAGTAAATTGGAAAAAAAAAAAAAAAAAGCCCAGGCCAAAGTCGCAAGAGCTCCTACATTTAGAGGCCAGATTAAGGGGAAGAAGCAAAGATAGCAAGAAGTAGTGACCTAAGAGACAAATGAAAAACACGACAGTGGTGTCATGAAATCCAAGAAGAAAACAATTTCTTTCTCATTTGCTTTTAGGAAGCTTACCTGGTTCTCAACTTTGGTAACTAACTCACTCCCACATTTGGTATATTCTGACTACTAATCTTTCTCCACTCTCTACTATCCTGAATATCTCCATGTTTTATTAACTTCACCTGTCCACTTCTTGGTTGTGTTACAGACAACATGAGTTTTGTTAGGCAATTGCTCAGGAAAGCAAAGGAAAATTAGTTGAGGGGCTGCCAGTTGGTCTAAGAGAAAGCTCATATTCATAAAATCTGCCTTCATATAACTTCCCTATTCAGACTCTCATACTCAACTTTTGTGACTTATTTAAATGAGCAGTTGGCGTGGGAGAGGAACTAAAAGAGACCTATTGAAAAGCAAAGAATAAAAGATTTTAAAAGTAAGTTTAGAAGGATGTCTCTTCTATTAGATTCTCACCATTTAAATCTTCAGCCAGGCCTTCAAATCTTTAGATGTTCAATTGCTATTTTGGAAAAGAATGATCTCAATTTGGAGCACAATCTAGCGTCAAGCAAATAACTTAGAGGGCCTCTGCTTGCTACAGAAAAATGCATAAAGCTAAAGGGGAAGTGTCAGCTCAGAATTCCCCAGACTGCTTTTAAAAGAGTACTGGACCACTCAAATCATTTCCCAAAAAAGGCCTTATTTTTTCAAAAGTGAGCAAAATTATTGTGACTCAAATGTTCAACTGACATTCACTGGAGTTAGTAGGTTGATGACAAATCAAACACATTGTGGGTTGAATTATTATGTGAAATATGTACCTTGAATAGGTTGGAGACTTATGTGTACAATAAAAACATCTATTTCAGAGAACACAAAGTAAAATAATATTTTCGATTATTTTAGATGTCTTTGCTGTTGTATTTTTACATTTTGGCAGCAAAGATTATATCCATGGTTATCTAATTCCATATCTTAAATCAGGAATGCAGCTCCCAATTATAATACTGTTCTTTTTTTAAAAATGGTAGCTAATAATAGAGGTAAGAATTAGATCTGCATTTAAAACTAGATTCCACAACTTAAAATTATGTTATATGACCTTGAGCAGGATACCTAGCATGTTTAAGCATTAAAGTATGTGTCCATAAAATGGGAAAAATAACAATATGAACCTGAGGATTAGACGAGGTAAGATGATGCACTTAGCTACTTAGCTTATGTTCCTTACTGCCTTTCTAGGATACTGTCCTAATGCCATCCTCCATGCCATTGTAGATGCCCTCATAGACTTCACAGTGGACTTAACAAAGATGTCACTGTCAATATTAAATAGTATTCTGATGTTAACAATTGGAGGTACAAAGGAAAAGCACTAGTTATTCCGGTAAAGTCAAATCCTTCATATTTCTGGATGAGAGCATAAGCCAGAAAGAAAATTAATATGGTGTTGATAGTCATTCCCAAGACCAAGAGAGAAATGCTTCCACCTACCGAGGTTTGCATTACTGGACACTACATCACTGGAGAATAATTCCACCTCATTCTCTCTTCTTTTTTTGTCAGGAACATATCTTTGAAAAGTGATGAAGGCAATACAGAGCAGCATAAAGGGTGTGCATGGGCATCACTACAAGAATGTGATGACAGCAAACATATGGCCATATATACAGAACAGGAAAAAGAAAAAGGATGACTTAAAGTCCCAGCAGTTTTACAGACACCATCTGAACATTTTATTATTCCAGTTTCAGAGATGAGTAAGTGAAGATTCAGAAAAATAAAGCAACCTTTCCAAGACATTTCATTAGAAAACAATAGGGCTAAAATTTATATCCACATTTCTGTGACCCTTGCACAATGAGAGAGATGGCATTAATACCCCACCCCCCTGCAATTCCTTACCCTCCCTTGTATCTACAACCTTTGCATATAACTGTAGGTCTCTTCACTACATAGAGGAAACCTCTTTTCCCACTTTTTCACTTTGGGGTTAGCCATGTGGCTTGCTGCGACTAGTAGAAAAAGGGGGGAAGTTATGGTGTGCTAAGACCCTCAGAGGCCATGAATGTCTTCCTCTTGCCTTGTTGACCCTCTGCCATGATCACGAAACATATATGTCAAGGCTAGCTTACTGGTCCCAAGGGGAAGATGAGAGACACGTAGAACAGAGCCATCCCAACCAAATCCCACCTAGGGCACCCAACCCAGAGTTATCTGTAGCTACAGAGCTATAATAGTAAATGACTATTGAATTTGTGGGTAGTTTTCTTTGTAGCAATAGCTAACCAGTGCACATGGTATCAACAGGTTAAGCTTGACATTATTGTTAATCTCATTAAAAATTCTTGTTTTTGCAATTATGAGGATAGTTAACCCAGAAGATCAGCTTTAATTGACATCTTTGAGAAAGTTATTAAAGCTATTTCTGAGAAGTTAAAAAGGGTCATTGGGCTATTTGATGTCTTATATCTAGAGAGGAGCTGCACAATGTAATCTACTTTTTTTTTTGTATAAGAGACAAGGTCTCACTATGCCACTCAGGCTGGAGTATAATGGCATGATCATAGCTCTACCGCAGATTTGAAGTTCTGGGCTCGAGCAATCCTCTTACCTCAGCCTCCTTACTAGCTGGGATTACAGGTGCAACAGGTGCAAGCCACTGCACCTGGCTAATTTACTTAATTTCTTTTCTACTGACATGGCCTCTACTAAACAACTCAAGAAAGAGATGTTAAGTAAAAGGAAATGACTTTTTTTCCTATTTCAAATCAGTAGCATCTGAGGGGGTAAATTCCATACTGCTAATTTCTTAAACTCATGCTTTAATTTCATGCAAATGCAAGATCAAGATTTAATAAATTAGAGGACTTTTCAAAAGGTGAGTTTTATATTATTATTTGTGCAAAGTCAAAAGACAAAGGTTTCTTTTCTATTTCTGATTTTCCCAGCCTGACTTTTTGCCTTAGTTTCTCAGCCACAATCTAAACTTTCTGTTTGGCCTACTGTTTTCCATATTATGCCTCATCAGTGTTTCCCAAATTATAGTCAGTCCAAAAATAGATTTCCTGAATGTTCCATCTCTTATTTTCTCTTACTCTTAGCCACTTATAGTCATATTGCAGTTTTCAATTTCAATTTCTGAAGCAGACCATGTCTTTGTTATTTATGGGAGCCTGTTATTTATGAGGCAGTCTCTTGAACATGGATGTCATCTCAAAAATATTAAATGATAATCGTGACCTTCCATTGGTAGGTAGCAATCTGAGCCACATGCAGAGGCATTCATACAATGTGACGGCTGCCTCATTCATCAATGAATTTCCAAGTGGCTATCTCCTTGTGTGTCCACTCTTCTATATCATCCCTTATGTAGTCTATTTCTTCAGGTTTTCAATAAAATCACAATAAACAATTAGGATAATGATCTCCAGAGGCAGGGGGAGGCACCGGTTCCTCCATAAAAGAGTTATAACAAAATGGTATATAATTAATCTTCAAGTGTATGATTATTTTTATTTCTTAATTGAACTTGCTATGCAATGTTTTCATGTATGTGTGTAGACCAATGCATGTATTTGTTTTGCTATTTCTAATTGAATGTGGCTTTCTTAAGGATAAGAAGTATGACTTTTCCTTTCCTGTGGTCTTAGTGCCCCTCAGCACCATGATCGTAATAGATGCTCAATAAACATTTGGTAAACAATGAATAAAAACTCACTCTGCATTGCTCAGTGTTCAGTTCTCTGGGTAAATATCTCTTGTTTTAATCTCCTTCAGTCATAATGACCACGGGAAGTAACCTGTAAAACTACCCAGCACAGTGCCTGCATGGGGGCTGCTTTGTTCATTAAATATGTTTCTCATTCTTGAGGCACCACAGTACTCCCAGAGAGGTATGTGCCAACAGTTACTTTAACATTACTAAACCTCAAGCAAAAGTAACAGAAAACATCCCTTCCCACATGCACAATCTAATTGCATAATCAGCAGCTCTCCAATAGTGCAAGAACCCCTTCTTTTATTTGACCTTTTGTTCTCCTTCCTTTTCCCCTTTCCCCATACAACCACACACAGAAATCAGGTCTTGTTTGAGTAATATTTATATTATATAACTCTCACTCAACAATTTGGCTCTATTGGATTGTCCTCAGAAAATAAATGAAGAAAATCACAGCCAATTTTATCTGCTTCATTGTTTTCTAAGTCCATGTTTCTAAGTCCGTCCTAAAAGAATGACTCTCTATGGCCCTGTTCAGACAAACTTTGCTGGGACTACCTCATGGTCTCTATCTTTTATGGCTTCTTCATTTCATTTTATTTCTCATATTGTACCACAGTAATCTTCTTAAAATAAACTTTTCTATTTGAGAACCAAATAGCTCCCAATGTGAAGAATAGTGGTCATTAACCTCTTTTGGAGGAATCTCCCTACTCCCATCCCAAATGTCCAAAGACATAAATCCACTAAACATTATGTACAACCTTAGATGTTCCCTGGATCCCTGGGTTAAGACCTTGAAGCCCAGAGAGATGTTTCTACTCCTATACCTAATAACCAAGATCCTCCACAATCTTCTCAAACTTTATTTCCTAATAATCTCCAAATTCCCCAAACTAAATTCCAGATAAATTTAATTACCCAGAAAGCTTTACCCATCTACATTTCTATGACTAAGAAAACTGAACCAGAATTCAGGAGTTCTGGCTTCCACCTAGCCAAAAAACTTTATAAAGTCATTTGTACTTTCTGAAGCTCATTTTATGCATGTACAAATTGATGGAGCTGATTTAAACCAGCATTCTCCTAAGTGTGATATGTGAACAATTGAGTTTAGATGGTACACAATCTTTTAATTTTAAAGATTGTGTTTATTTTAATATAATTTGTGAAAAAATATATATTTAGAAACTATATTTTTTAATATATAACATGAAATTAATATACATGATACAGCTATAATTTACAGATATTTTCATGTAGACAAAGATAAGTGTTAAAAGTGAGTCAATCTAGAATTTATTTAAGAATATATTAAGTAAATAATAAGCAATATAAACATGCAGCAACATTTAGGAAGATCATATGCAAGTATGAAGATTGAGGAGAACTGGACCAATTGATCTCCAAAGCCTGTCCCAGTCCTAGGACACCACAGTTCCTTAACTTAGACTCTCTCTTCAAGGAGAACTTTCTTCCCAGAGTTCGATATAAGTAGCTCTCCCAGGGACAATAAGGAAGGAGATCAAAGAGCGGCAGCTTCATTCTCAAAAAGGAAAAAAGGTGACTTTTTAAAAACAGTTTCCATTTTTAGATGAAGACAAATAGAAAAGATTTTATATAAGCCGCCCAAAATCCACTAGGAGTGTATTGCTGGGAAGAGATCCCAGACTTGCTCCTATGGGATTGGCATTGACAGTTTTGTTGGGACCAACTGATTGCATAGTTATGACTGAAAACATAAAGTAGCACAAATTTTTTTCTTAATGACTAACACATACACATTCAGATTCAGATAGAAACTGCAGCTGCTCCCTCTAACTACTACAAGTTTGATGAGCAGATGGCAGGCTTCATCTGGGAATGGAAAGATTTAGGGCTAGAATTGAGAAAGAATTGCACAAAGTTAAAAGACTAGGAGGAGAAGGTACTGTAACTACAAATGCATTTAAGAATTGCCACGAGACAGTCCTGTATTCTGTGTGCTGCACATCACTCATGGCTATGCTTGTTTTATATTTTAAATATTGATGATTCAGAGAACAAATATCATTTAAGCTGAATGTATGTTTGTGTGAGATGACTACTGCATCCAAAGAGATGACTGCTTCTTCTGCATGAGTTTTTTTTCCCTAATTTTTAGACATCCATCCTAGCATCCACATCTTTACATAAAACTAGATTCTAGAAATTGGGAGCTGATTCCTTCCCTAATTGCAGTCCAGAGAATTATCTTGTTATATGTTTTTATGCTTCCTAATGTAAAATCAAGCCCAGGGGGAAAAGAGGAAGTTGTTGTTTAGTGAGTACAGAGTTTCAATTTGCAAGATAAAAAACTACTGGAGATCTGTTATACAACAGTGTGAACACACTTAAAACTGCCCAACTGTACATTTAAAACTGGTTAAGGTTGTTCAAAAAAAAAAAAAGACAAACTGGAAAGCATTAAATGTTCAATCTGAAGAGCTTCTAATGATCCCAGATTGAAACAAATCTGAAAAAGCAAAAGAAGAAAGGGAAATAAGCCATATGGCATATATTCAAAGATGCATCTAGCTAATGCCCTCTGGAGAGAAATCCATTAAGAGGAACATAAGGTAGTTCAGACTGAGCAGTGAGAGATAGAATTTGTCAGGGGAAACAAAGGGACTCCTTATAAGGGAAGTAAAGACATCATGTACCCAGAAAATCACTCACTTCAGAGGATGGCTCTGATAGCAAAATTTAGACCAGGAAATAGTAGGCTTAATTGTGAGGTGACGATCAAGAAGGAGAGGTATACATGAGGTGATCTGACCATGGCTTAGATAATAGTATGTAGAGGGCTCACTGGGGAGGCATTTCCAAAACCCACTCTCTCCTTTGTCTTCACCCAATACTTCATTTATAATTCTCATTTTTAAGAAAAAAATAAGGCACAATTTTTAACCAGTAAATTGAGAGTTAGGAGGCTCAGATTCTTGTCTTTGAAATGTGATTAACTAGAAATTCCCCCTTGAAAACTTTTTACTTTTATCTCTTCATTTCTTTTTTTTTAATCTAATTTAATTTTTTTGTTATACTTTAAGTTCTGGGGTACATGTGCAGATCGTGCAGGATTGTTACATGGGTATACACATGCCATGGTGGTTTGCTGCATCCATCCCCCCGTCATCTGCATTAGGTATTTCTCCTAATGTTGTCTCTCCCCAATCCCTTCACCCCCCGCTATCCCTCCCCTAGCCCCCCACCCCCCGACAGGCCCTGGTGTGTGATGGTCCCCTCCCTGTGTCCATGTGTTCTCATTGTTCAACACCCACTTATGAGTGAGAACATGCGATGGTTGGGTTTTCTGTTCTTGCATCAGTTTGCTGAGAATAATGGTTTCCAGCTTCATTCATGTCCCTGCAAAGGACGTGAACTCATCCTTTCTTATGGCTGCATAGTATTTCATGGTGTATATGTGCCACATTTTCTTTATCCAGTCTATCACTGATGGGCATTTGGGTTGGTTCCAAGTCTTTGCTATTAGATACAGTGCCATAATAAACATACGTGTGCATGTGTCTTTATAATAGAATGATGTATATATCTCCTAATTTCTAAAGCAAAAGCTGAACACCCTGGTAACTAGGATCTCTTCATGTATCAATAGTCACTGATTGATGGGATATTACAAAAGTTTGTTGTGATATTTGGTTCTCGGCCTCATCTTCCCCACCTGTGTAACATGTTACCTGTCACTTCACAGGGAAGAGATCCTAAAATTGTACCTGGGGAGCATTCAGCCTATTGGGTTATCTTGTCATCTGTGTTGCCTGAGTCTTATGCATTGAGGAAAAATAAAGTTTATGAAATAATATGTCTTATGCCTTACAGATAATGTAATAAAGAAGAAGCAATATAAATATATATATATGTGTGTATATATATACACATATATGTATATATCTAGAGAGAGAGAGAGAAAGAAAAAAAATGGAAGAGGATGAGAGCCACAATATGGTTCTGAAATAAAAGGAATTAGTCCTTCAACAGAAAGGCCAGAATAAGAAGGTGAAGAAAGATGGCAGAATAGAAGGCTCCACTGCTCATTCCCCATTCTGCAAGATACAAATTTAATGACTTTCTACACCAAAAAAAAAAAGCACCTTCATAAGAAGCAAAATCCAGTGAGCACTCCTGGTACCTGGTTTTAACTTCATATCACTAAAACAAACACAGAAGAGATAGGAAATGCAGCCTTGAATCACCAAAGCCACCCCACCCCAATCCCCTGGCAGTGGCAGTGTGGTACAGAGACAATGTGAGCACCGGAGAGAGGGAGGGAGGGCACAGCAGTCATGAGGCACTGCATTGCATTCAGTGCTGCCTTGTTATAGCAGAAAGCAAAACCAGAACAAACTCAGCTGACACCCACCCATGGAGACAGCATTTAAATCAGCCTTAGTCAAAGGGAATCACATATACCAGTGGTAGGAACTTGAGTTCCTGCAAGCCTCATCCCATGGGCTAAAGTGCCCTAGGGCCCTAAATAAATGTGAAAGACAGTCTAAGTCACAAGAATTGCAACTTCTATATGAGTTCTAATGCTGAACTGGGCTTAGAGCCAGTGCTCATAGGTGGGCACACAACCTACTGAGTCAGCAGCCAGGGTGGCTAAGGGAGTGCTGGCTCTAACCCTCACCCAACCCCAAGCTGCACAGCCAGCACTCCAGAAGAGGCCCCTTTCTTTCACTCGTGGAGAGGAGAGGGAAGGGTGGGGAGGATTTTGTCTTGTTCTTGGATACCAGCTCAGCTACAACAGTATAGGGCATCAGTCAGAGCCATGAGGCCCTCCTTCCAGTTCCTAACTCCCAAATGACATTTCTAGACACATCCTGGGCCAGAAGAGAACCCATTGCCTTCAAAGAAGGGACTCAGTCTAGGCAGAATTCATCCTCTGCTAACTGAAGAGCCCTTGGGCCCTGAATAATCAGCAGTGATACACAGATAGTATACAATGGCCCTTGGATAAGACTCTGACACTTGCTGGCTTCAGGTGAGACTCAAGACATTCCCAGCTTTGGTGGCTCCAGGAAGAGACTCCTTCTGCTTGATAAAAGTAGAGGGAAAAGTAAAGAAGACTTTATCTTAGACTTTAGGTACAGCCACAGAGAGAGAATAGAGCACCAAGGGGACTCTTGGGGTCCCTGATTCTAAGCCTTGACTCTTGGATGACATTTCTGAACCTGCCCTGGACCAGAGGAGCATTCACCACAAACTGACTGAACAGCTCTTGGGCCTTAGGGAATATCAGGAATAACCTAGCAGTACTACCCATGGGCCTATGGTGGCAGTGACCATGAGGTGAGGCTCCTCTGCCCTTGAAAAGGGGAGGAAAGGACTGCATCTTTTGGTCTAAGTGCCAGCTCAGCCATAGTACATTAGAACACCAGGTGGACTTCTAACATTTTTGACTCTAGTCTCTGGCTCCTGGACAGCACCTCTGGATCCATCTGGGGCCTGGGGACACTTGCCACCCTGAAAAGAATGACACAGGCCTGGCTGGCTTGCCACCTGCTGATTGTAGAGCCTCAGGGCTGTGAACGAGCATAGGCTATAGCCAGGGAGTGGTTACAGCATTGGATGTATAGGGAGGACTTCAATCAGGGGAAAAAAAAAAAAAAAAAGCATGTTCTTGAGCTACAAGAAATCATCTGAAAGTACAAAACTCACTTGTAATAGTAAGTACACAGAAAAACACAAAATATTATAATACTGCAACTGTGGTGTGTAAACTATTCTTATCTCTAATAAAAAGGCTACATGATGAACCTCAATCAAAAATAACAACTATGATATAGAAAGTACCATGAAACAGAAATAGAAATAGCAACAAGTTAAAAAGTGAGGGGACAAAGTTAAGGTGTACAGTTTTTATTAGTCCTCTTTTTGCGTGTTTGTTTGTGGAAATAGTGCTAATCGTTATCAGCTTAAAATAATGAGTTACAATATTTGCAAGTCTCAGGGCAACTCCAACTCAAAAAACATACAACAGAGACACAAAAATTAAAAAGCCAAAAACTAAATCATACCACCAGAGAAAATGACCTTCATTAAAAGGAAGAAAGGAAGAAAGGAAAAAAGACCACAAAACAATCAGAAAAAAAAAAATATCATGAATAAGTACTTACTTATCAATAATAACATTGAATGTAAATGGACTAAACTCTCCAATCAAAAGACATAAAGTGGCCAAATGCATTTTTTTTTAAAAAAAACCCAGTGACCTGTTTCCTACAAGAAACACACTTCATCTAAAAAGACTCAAACTAACCGAATAGAAAAAGATATTCCATGCCAATGGAAACAAAAGAAAAGCAGGAGTTACTATACTTATATGAGACAAAACAGATTTCAAGACAAAGTCTAGAAGAAAAAATAAAGAAGGTCACTATATAATGATAAAGGGGTCAATTTAGCAAGAGGACATAACAATTTGAAATATATATGCACCCAATCCTGGAGTACCCAGGTATATAAAGCAAATATTATTAGAGCTAAAGAGAGACATAGACTCCAATACAATAATAGATGGAGGTTTCAACACAACACCCTACTTTTAGCATTTGACATATCTTCCAGAAAGAAAATCAACAAAGAAACATTGGACTTAATCTGCACTATGAACTTAACAGATATTTACTGAATATTCCATCCAACAGCTGTAGAATACATATTTTTTTCTCAGCAGTCCCACTGCTATTTATCCAGAAGAGAGTATACTGAAGAGATATCTACATCTCATGTTCATTGCAGCACTGTTCACAATAGCCAAGATATGGAATCAGCCTACATGTCCATCCACAGATGAATAAAGAAAATGTGACATGCATAACAATGAAATACTATTCAGCCATAAAAAAGAATGAAATTCTGTCATTCATGGAAACATGGATAAGCATGGAGGACAGTATGTTAAGTGAAATAAGTCAGGCAAAGAAAAATAAATACCACATATTCTCATTTATAGGTAGGAGCTAAAAATAAATTAAGCTCATAGAAGTAGAGAGTACAATAGTGATTATTAGAAGCCAGAGAGGATTGGGATAGGGGAAGAGAGGGAAAGGTTGGTTAAAGGATATAAAATTACAGTTAGATAGGAAGGATTCATTCTAGTGAGCTGTAGAATAAATGTAGTTAACATTTATTGTATTTTCAACATGCTAGAAAAGAGGGTTTTGAATGTTCATACCACAAAGAAATAATACATGTTTGAGGTGATAGGTATGCTAATTATACTGATTTGATCATTACACACATATATTGAGATATTGCTCCATACCACATAAATATGTATAAATATTATGTCAACTAAAAATAAAAGAAAAAGAAATACAGCTAGATAGGAGAAATAAGTCCCAGTGTTCTATAGCACTGTAGGGCAAATATAGTTAACAATAATTTATTGCATATTTTCAAATAGCTAGAAGAGATAATTTTGAATATTCTCAAAACAAATAAATGATAAATGTTTGAGGTGGTGGATACGCTATTTACCCTGATTTGATCATTAGACACTCTATGTATTGAAATATCTCTCTGTACCCCATAAATATGTACATTTAAAAAAAATTTTTAAATTCAGAAATGGAAAATTGAGAGAATAAGGCCAAATATATAATTGATACTCTGAATTACTGCATTATGTTGAAAATTACAATACCTAGGACATAATGCTACCTGCTTCCTAGTCTTATGCAAGGGAACCACATTGTATTACTCCATTCTCACATTGCTATAAAGAACTACCGGAGACCAGGTAATTTGTGAACAAAATAAAACTGACTGTAATTGACTCAAAGTTCCACAGGCTATCCAGCATGGCTGCAAGGCCTCAGGAAACTTACAATCATGGCAGAAGCTGAAGAGGAAGGAGGCACGTCTTATGTGGCCAGAAAAGGACGAGGAGAGAGTGAAGAGGCAGGTGTCACGCACTTCTAAACAACTAGATCTTGTGAGAACTCACTCACTATCATGAAAACAGCAAGGGAGAAATCTGCCTATGATTCAATCACCTCCCATCAGTCCCCTCCTCAAACACTAGGGATATAATTCAACATGAGTTCAACATGAGGATACAAATCCAAACCACATTACACATCTTTCAAGATTCAATGCAGTGTCTTGGTCACCTCCTGCATCTTGCATTTTTATTTTCTAATAGTTTCTGGTTCTGAATAGATCCAGAAAGAGCAAGGTGATTTTGGACAGGCATAATATACCAGCTCTTTCAAAAGCAAAATTCGTAGAATAGGGAAATAAATCATCAGTTATTTTTTTGAATAAACTCCGGAGCTTTTGTTATTAGACAGTGGGAGAGAGATAAAATATTTTATCTTCTTCTCTTCTTTCAGTCAAGTGAGATAATACTGTTTCAAAAATAAAGCATGAACAGTCCATCTATGCTTTTCTAAATAAAGTTCCATTGATATCTATCTATCTACCATTTATCTATCTCTCACTTACATATATTGGATCAAATTTCAACTGAGCATGGTTTTTACATTATTACCAGAGTCTAGTCAATGAACACACAAATATAGAGTAGAGAGATGGATTGACAGATGGATGGATAGAAGGAAACAGGGGAGGGAGGGAGGGAGGAAGGAGGGAGGAAGGAAGGTAGGGAGGGAGGGAGGAAGGGAGGAAGGAAGGGGGGAGGGAGGAAGGGGGGAGGGAGGAAGGAAGGGATGGAGGGAAGGAAGGAGGAAGGGAGGGAGGAAGGAGGAAGAGAAGGACGAAAGGAAGGGGGAAGACAGAAGGAAGGAAAAGAAAGGAAGAAAGGAAAGATGGAAGAAAGGAAGAAAAGGAAAGAAGAAAGGAAGGAAGGAAGAAAGGGAAAAGAATCCTAGGCCCCATTTCAGAGCTACAGGATCAGAATCTGCAATTCAGCAAGATTCCAGGTGATTCATGTACAACTTTATATTTGACAAATTTACATCTGAGAGGCACTAACCTAGAACGGGGTCTCTGGAGAGCTCCCTAAAAGTCAGTTTCTACTAGTGAATGCATCGTGGAATCTCACCTGTTCCCTTCAAGGGTGACCCAGGGCAGCCAAGTTTTTGTACCTTAGCCCAAGTAAGGTACAAACCCTCAGAAATTATATGGTCCCAGGCCTCCCAAGTTTGTCTTCCCATAAAAGAACCCTGGTTGGGGTTGAGTGGCTTTGTTTTTCCTACAATAATAATAATCATGTTTAGATACCTAAATCTCCCATTTTAGAGCTGGAGAATAAAGTTTTGACCCACACCTGTGGAGTGTTTTGAGATGATACAGCAAGAAGTGCTGCCCAAAACAATAAAACTCAACCCCAAATGATTTTGTGTTTTTAATTTGTCTTCCCTCCTTTCCTACCAGTGTTCTCACAACTCAAGCCTAGTTTCTGGGCTTTGAAAGATGAAAAGTATGGTTAATGAACAGCAAATGTAGTCGAGTGATACCATCAACTTCTAAAGTCTCTCAGCCTCCAACACGGTCTGGTTTCCAAAGTGCTTCCATGTGTAAAATCCCTGGGAGTCAGAGGCAGCCTCAATTAGCACATGCATTTTCACAGACCAGAGTGTTTCAGATTTTTAGAGAGATTATATAAAGGACACAAAGCTGGCAAGTGTCAGAAACAGTTGGGAGCCCAGAGCTGTCTGATACCAAAGTGGATCAAAAACATGTAGCACTTTTGGAGGTCAAGGCAAGAGGATCACTTGAGCCTAAGACCTAGAGGTTGCAGTGAGCTCTGATTGCACCGTGTACTCCAGCCTGCAATCCCAGCACTTTGGGAGACCGAGGCAGACAGATCACTTGAGGCCAGAAATTCGAAACCAGCCTGGACAACATGGTAAAACCCTATCTCTACTAAAAATACAAAAATTAGCCAGGTGGGGTGGCACGTGCCTGTAACCCCAGCTACTTGGGAGGCTGAGGCATGAGAATCACTTGTACCTGGGAAGTGGAGGTTGCAGTGAGCTGAGATTTTGCCATTGCACTCCAGCCTGGGCGAAAGAGAGACTCTGTCTCAAACAAAATGAAACAAACCCAAAAAGCAAAAACCAAACCAAACAGACAAACCACACCCCATGTGTTCGAATAAAAAGAAATAAGTGGAAACTGACCAATCATCCATCAGTGAAAGAAAGGATAAACAAAATGTGCTATACACATACAATGGAATAGTGTTTATTTATTTTATTTTTATTTTTATTTTAAGATGGAGTCTTGCTCTGTTGCCAGGCTGGAGTGCTGTGGTGCAATCTCGGCTCATTGCAACCTCCGATTCCCTGGTTCAAGTGATTCTCCTGCCTCAGCCTCCCAAGCAGCTGGAATTACAGGCACCCGCCACCACGCCCAGCTAATTTTTGTATTTATTAGTAAAGATGGGGTTTCACCATGTTGACCAGGATGGTCTCGATCTCCTGACCTTCTGATCCACCTGCTTGGGCCTTCCAAAGTGCTGGGATTACAGGCGTGAGTCACCATGCCAGGCCATGTTTATTCTTAAAGAGAAAGTTCTGAGCCATGTTTCAACTTGGAATGAACCTCAGCAGGATTACTACATTTTCCATATGAACCGAGACTGTCCTTTCTTGCTTTGCCTTCAACATCCAATCACAGCATCATTGATCCTGCACCTGCTGTCCTCTATCTCAAGCTATCCATCACTTAGGCATTTGTCAGGGACAGAGGATGGACCTGGCTGGATGCTGGACCTGCTGACGTTATTGGAAAACGATGCTTGTTGATTTAAAACAAAATTCTGTTTGTGCTTTTTAATTGCATCTAGCCCAAATGTTGCTGAGATGAATTCCCTGGTCTCTTTTAACAAAGAAGTAAGCATTAACTGACTAACTCATTCTACAAGGATTTGTGGAGTCTCTGCTAGGTGCTAGGGACTTCACGAGGTGCTGGAAGTACAGCAGGGAATGCAGTGGCTCTACCCCTGAAGCCTGTCATGTAATGTGACAAGCAGATGATAAACAAACATTTGCACAAAGAAGTATGTAATTGTAATTATGCTAAGTGCTATGAAGGAAAAGGACAGGCTGTCTGACAGAGGGGCAGAGTGCGGCCTGATGACAGAGACCACAGGATGAAGCGACATTAAGCTTGGCCTATGGGGTGCGGTGGAGGGTGTCAACCTTAAATAATAAGGTGCAGGCCAGGCTCAGTGGCTTATGCCTGTACCCTAGCATTTTGGGAGGCCAAGGTAGGAGGATCTCTTGGGCACAGGAGTTCAAGACCAGCCTGGGCAATATGGTGAGACCCTGTCTCTACAAAAAATAAAAAAATTTAGCAGGGCATGGTGACATGCATTTGTGGTCCCAGCTACTTGGAAGGATGGGGTGGGAGGGTCACTGGAACCCAGGAATCTGAGGCTGCAGTGAGCTATGATGGCACCACTGCACTCCAGCCTGGGTGACAAAGCAAGATCCTGTCTCGCTGGGAAAAAAAAGGATCAGAAAATATGAATAAGTGTCAGGCTTGAGGATGGCCACCCTGGAAAGCTCTGAGTTCAAATGAATGGAGTCAGTGTTTCCAAAGTAGAGAAGTGGTGGTTTCAATGATATAGGCAGAGACTGGGATGTTTCGGCAGGATTACGACGTTTTCCACATGAGACCAGGCACATCCATCACAGCAATTTGATTGGTTACAGGGAGCTAAGTTCCAAGGAAGATTATTACTCTGGGGGAAGGGGCGGTGATCTGAGTGGGGAGGTCCCATCTCTGGTGACTCTTCCTCTTCTTGTTTACAGGAAAAAGGGGGCAGGACTTGTAGCTGCATGCCACGTTCCTCAGGCTGCATAGCCACACTCCTTGCAAGGCTCAGGATAGTTTAAAGTTCCAACAGCTTTAAGTTTGATTAACTGTTATTTTGAGACAGGATCTCACTCTTTTGCCTAGGCTGGACTGCAGTTGTGCAATAATGGCTCTCTGATGCCTTGACCTCCCGGGCTCAAGTGATCTTCCCACCTCAGCCTCTCACCTAAGCCTCCTGTGTAGTTTAGACCACAGGTGGTACATGCCACCAGACCTGGCTAATTAAAAAAAAATTTTTTTTTGTAGAGATGGGATTTCACTATGTTGTCCAGGCTGGTCTGGAACTGCTGGGCTCAAGTGATGGCCTCACATCAGCTTCCCAGAGTGCTGTGATCACAGGAATGAGTTACTATGCCCAGCCCCAAGTCTGAATTATTTAATTTTACAGGGGTTAGTTAGGGAGTCTGAGCCCTGCCTTTATTCTTTTGGCCACTGTTGTAGACTGTGCCCCTCCAAAATTCATCTGTTAAAGTCCTAACTTCAGTGGGTTTACAAGACATAATTAAGGTTGAATGGGGTCACAAGGGTGGGCCTTAATCCAGTAGGACTGGTATCTTCCTAAGAAGAAAAAAACTTGAGAATGGACATTCCTGTGCACAAAGGAAAGGCCGTGTGAGGACAGAGCAAGAAGGCAGCTGTCCACGAGCCAAGGAGAGAGGCCTCAGCAGGAACCAACTTTGCCAGCACCTTGATCTTGGACCCCCAGACTCCAGAACTGGGAGAAGATACATTTCCGCTGTTTAAACCATCTGGTCTGTGGTGTTATCTTACGGGAACTACAACAGACTAACACTAATACTAATACTCACAACTTCCAGCAGGCATAGTGTGATGAAAGTTTCAGAATGCAAAACCTCTTTAGTCAGAATACACATCCTCTTTTGGTTTTTTTGGAGACTCTGTTTCCCAGGCTGGAGTGCAATGGTGCGTTCATGGCTCATTGCAGCCTAGAACTCCTGGGCTCAAGCAATCCTCCCATCTAAGCTTCCCAAGTAGCTAGGAAAACAGATGCTCACCACCTGGCTAATTTTTCTTTTCTTTTCTTTCTCTCTCTTTTTTTTTTTTTTGGTAGAGATGGAGTCTCACTTTGTTGCCCAGGCTGGCCTTGAACTTCTAACCTCAAGTGAGCCTCCCAAAATGCTGGGATTACAGGTATAGAATAGACATCGTGTTAGCAGATTTATCATAAAGCCCTGGATTTGCATGTCTGCTGTGTTTACATGAGCGGTTTCCATGCTAGGAAACAGCTTAGGGACAGGTTTGTTTGTTTTGCTTTTCTCCTTTTTTTTTTTTTTTTTTTTTTTTGAGACAGAGTGTCGCTCTATTGCCAAGCACCAGGCTGGAGTGCAGTGGTATGATCTCCACTCACTGCAACCTCCGACTCCTGGGTTCAAGCAATTCTCCTACCTCAGCCTCCCGAGCAGCTGGGACTACAGGCATGCGCCCCCAATCCCAGCTTGTATTTTTAGTAGAGAAGGGGTTTCACCATGTTGGCCAGGATGGTCTTGATTTCCTGACCTCATGATCTGCCCACCTTGGCCTCCCAAAGTGCTGGGATTACAGGCATGAGCCACCACACCCAGTCGCTTTTCTCTTAAGAGAAAGGCTTCCTGGTGAGATAGAAAAGGTGCTAGAAATCCCACAGGTCCTGGGGCCACACTTTGAGAACCACCATGTGGCCTTGGTCCACGGGCTTTGAGAACCTGCATTAAGATGGCCCAGGCCCTGAATGGGGGAGGGAAAAATGGAGAACTTACGTTGCAGAGTAACATGAGGGAGATGGCACTGAGCCATGGCGGGTGGAGTGACTGTGTTATTCTGGCAAGGTCAGACAAGGCTCCACAGGGAGGGCATATACTTGACCTCCTGAAACTGTTTCAGGTTCACTGCCTAACGCATGGCAAGCCAATACTCTGAGACACTGAATTGCAGCAGAGAAAGAGGTGTAATTCAGATCTGCATCCTTGAGGGCGTTGGGATTTCAAAGCGTTTGATGAAGTAATGGGCTGAGGTGTGGGGATGGCTGATGGGTTGGGAGTGCCTGGTGGAGGACAGCATGGACTGGGAGATGAAGAAGCTGTATTCTCGTGCAGTGTCTGTTCCTCTGTGGGGGGCTTTAAACTGGTTGGCATCAGGCATTCTGCTGGAGTTCAGGATCTGAAAAACATCTTGAGCAATCCTTAAAGGAAAGCATTCTGATTGTAACATCAGAAATCAACAGAACGAAGGGGAGGTAATGGCCAGCATCCAGTACTAGGTGATATTTGGTTAGCAAGCAGCTATGAGTGGGCCAAGGTACAACCTAATGAATGATTAATTATTACTATATTTCTGTCCAGAACTTGGCATGTAATTCTTATTAACCCGGTGAAGATGATTTTACTCTCTTCTCTGGGGAGGATGGGGTGAGGGGGCAGTCATCTCAGGACAAGTTACAAGACTGGGGGACCCTGAATCTCCCCTATCCCACTCCATTGCGGGGTCTTCTTGGAAAGCTGTTTGCTGCTGGGGCAGAGAGGAAGGAGCCAGAGAGAGGAAGGGTGGAGCTGAGGAAGAGGGGTGATCAGGTGGGTGCTGCCTGCATTCCCCTCCTGGGTTTGGCCCAGAGTTTATGTTGGGTAGGGGGACATTGCAGAAGGTTTTGTTGTGTTGTTGAGGCATTTGAATCAGAGCAACTCCATCTTGAATGGGGGCTGGGTGGATAAGGCTAAGACCTGCTGGGCTGTATACTCAGTAAGTTAAGGCATTCTAAAACACAAGATGACATAGTAGGTCAGCAGAAAATACAGTTCATAAAGACCTTGCTGATAAAACAGGCTACAGTAAAGAAACTAGCTTAAACTCACCAAAACCAAGATGGCAACAAGCGTGACCTCGGTCATCCTCACTGCTACACTCCCACCAGCGCCGTGACAGCTTACGAACGCCATGGCAACGCCAGGAAGTGACCCTATGGGGTCTAAAAAGCAGAGGTGTGAAGAATCCATCCCCTGTTTAGCAAAGAAATAAAAATGGGCACCTGCCTTTGGAATAACCATTCTTTATTCCTTGATTTTCTTAAAAAATTTGCTTTCACTCTGCACTGTGGACTTGCCCTGAATTCTTTCTCACACAATAACTAAGAACCATCTTTTAGGTCTGGATTGGGACCCCTTTCTGGTAACAGTGTGAACCTCAAATAGCTGAGACAGGTCTCCGTCAATTTAGGGAGTTTATTTTGCCAAAGTTAAGGTTACGTGTCCATGACATAGTCTCAGGAGATCCTGGCGACGTGCCCAAGTAGTCGGGGCACAGCTCGTTTTTATACATTTTAGAGAGACAAGACTCATCAATCAATGTATGTAAGATGTGCAGGGTGTCTATTTGGAAAGGCAGCACAAATCAAAGCCGGGAGGGGGCTTCCAGGTCATAGGGTAGGTTAGAGGCAAAGGTTTGCATCCTTCTGAGTCTTTGATTAGCCTTTCCAAAGGAGGCAATCAAGTATGTATTTACATCAGTGAGCAGAGGAATGTCTTTGAGTTCTGTCCTTCCTTTTACCACCAGGAAATTCCTTGTGAGGGAGGTATGTGGCTTTAAAAAAATTTTTAGTAGCTATCTTTTTTAAGAATACAGTTGGAGGAAGGTTTGCCCTAAGCAGTTCCTAGCTTGACTTTTCTTTTTGGGTTAGTGATTTTGGGGTCCCAAGATTTATTTTCCTTCCACCATTGGTAACTACCCTCCCCCATATACTACCACCACTGGCTCAGTCTGTTCCTGCTGCTTAACAAAGTGTCTTAGACTGGGTAATTTACAAGGACCAGAAAATGTATTTCTCAGTTTTGGCAGAAAAAGTTAAATTCTGCAAGAGTATGTTTAAGGTGGTTTATTCTGAGCCAGTGTGAGTGACTGCGGCTTGGGTTACACAATCTCAAGAGGTCCTGAAAGAGTGTGTCTGAGGCTGTTGCGTTACATCTTGGTTTTATAAACTTTAGGCCGACAGAAACTGCAGGTAAAAATCATAAATCAATTGAGGAAGGTGTACACTCAGATATCTTGAAGGAGGGGGGTTACAAGTCAAAGGTGGGTTTTAGGAATTCTTTTTTGTTGTTGTTTTTTACTTTTCCTTTATTTATTATCTATATATTTTTTCATGTAGTTAATGGAGACAGGGTCTCATTATGTTTCCCAGGCTGGTCTCAAACTCCTCAGTTGAAACAATCCCCTGGCCTCAGCCTCCCAAAGTGCTAGGATTGCAGGCGGGAGCCACTGGGGCCTGCCCCAAATCCTTTAGTTGACATTTGGTTGATAGAGTTAAGCTAGTGTCTGAAGACTTGAAATCAGTAGAAAGGAATGTGTGAGTTAAGATAAGGGGGTTGTGAAGACCAAGGTTCTTATTATGCAGATAAAGCTTCATAGGTAGCAGCCTTTTCAGAGAGTTCTGAGAGATGGTAAATGTCTCTTTCCAGACATTAAAAGTTTCAGGCACTCAGGTAATCTCTCCTAGATCTGTGAGAGTCTTGGGAGGGGAGAGACCCAGCTATATTAATGGAGATTCTCTAAAGATGCAAATTTCTCTCACCAAAGATGGCTTTCCAGGGCTGTTTCAATCTGTTGACTCTGTGGCAGCCATTTCAAAATATGTCAAAGGAATATATTTTGGGGTAAAATTTTTTGATTTTCTTAAAGGTCTGCTGTCACGTTATGTTTTACTAGAGTCAGGTTGGAGAGTAAGCCACTCATATAAGGTTAATAGAAACCTGTCTGATGAGATTTTATGGCTTGTCAGGCATGATTCCACCGTGTCCTTAGATTGGAATCTGGGCAAGAGAGAAAAGATCAAGGTTTAGTCCTGAGTACAAGATCAAGGTGCTGGCAGGACTGGCATCTGGGGAGGACCTGGTGTCTGTTTTCAAGAAAGCACCCTTGTGCTGTATCCTCTGGAAACAAAGCCTGTGTCCTCATGAAGAGGGAGACCCAGGCATCTCAGATCAACTTCCCTTTTTCATTCCTAAGACTATAAACTTCCCCTTTTCACTCCTAAGACTGTAAACCGAAGCCCTTTTCATATGTAATTCCTGAGACTGTAAACTGAGATCCTTTTCATATGTAATTCCTAAGACTATAAACTGAAACCCTTTTCATATGTAATTCCTGAGACTGTAAACCGAGACCCTTTTCACATGTTAAGCTATAAACCTAAGATTCTTCCACATATAACATCTAAAGTATAAGCCTATATAAAGAAGGAACCTTCCTTCATTAGGGGAGCTTGGCTGTCGAGGCGACTATGCCACCTTGCTCCCGGCCGAATAAACTCCTTCCTCCTGTATTCGGTGTCCGAGAGATCCATTTCCCATGGCCGCTCCTGCTGCACTCACACGGGGAGGGATGGAAGGGCAAAAAGGAATGAACAGCTCCCTTGTACGTCTCTTGTAAGAATGTAAATCCCATTGTGAAGGTGAAGCCCTCATGCTGAATCATCTCCTAAAGGCCCCATCTCCTACTGTCACACTGGGCTTAGGTTCTAACGTATGAATTTTGGGGAGACACATAAATTCAAACCATAGCAACTACTAAAGTGCCAGCTGTGGGGAGAGGTGAACACAGGGATGAGAAGCTGGGGGTGACTCTGGGGTGACAGGCAGAGGCTGAGAGGGGAGGGAGGAGAGAGAGAGAGAGAAGGAGGAGGAGAAGGAGGAGTAGGGGAGGAGTGGAGAAAGGGAGGAAAGGAGAAAGAGGGAGGAGAGAGAAAGGGGAGGGAAGGGGGAGAGAAGAAAGAGGTGAGGAAAAAGAGAGGGAGAGAGAGAAGAAGGGAGAGAGAAGGAGGGGGTAAGAGAGAGAGAAAGAGGGTGGAGGGAGGGAGAGAGAGGGAAAGGAAAAGGGATGGATGGAGAGAAGCAGAAGGGAGAGAGGAGGAGGGGGTAAGAAAGAGAAAGAGGAAGGGGAAGGGAGGGAAAGAGACATGGAGAGAGAGAGAAGGGGTGAGAGAGATTGGAAGAAGAAGGGAGGGAAAGACAGGGAAAGGGAGGAAGAGAGGGAGGAGGTAGGGAGAGAAGGAGAGAAAGGGTGGTAGAGAGAAGAGAGAAAGAGGGGGAGGAAAATGAGAGAGAGAGAGGAATAAAGAAAGAGAGAAAAGGAGGAGGATAGAGACAGAGGGAGAGGGGGAAGAGGAGATGGGGAGTGGGGAGAAGGGAGAAAGGAAGGGAGGAGAGAGGGAGGGAGAGAGGGAAAGCGGCCTGGGCAAGGTGGGGGACACAGAGGCTCCTTGGGCACAGCTCTCTGCATAGCCAGTGTGTTAGTCAATTTTGTGCTGCTATAACAATACCATAGGCTAGATAAGTCATAAAAAATGAAATTTTATTTGGCCCATGATTCTGGAGTATGGGAAGTCCAAGACTGAGGGGCTGCATATGGTGAGGGCTTTCTTGCTGCATCACCACACGGAGGAAAGCACCCACGGTGAAGGAGCATGCACGTGCAAGGCAGAAGGCTACATTGGCTTTTGTAATAAATCCCCTCTTGTGATAACAAGCCCACTCCCACGATAACAACCTTAACCCATTCATGTGCCTCTTAACAGTTCCACCTCTCCACACTGTTGTGTTGGGGATTAAGTTCCTAACACACGAGCTTTGGAGGACACTTTCAAACCATAGCAACCAGAGTGCCAGTGAGGGGAGTGGTGACCACCAAATTAGAGGACAGGGTGTCTGTCCTCCCTCCCACACCTCCCCCGACAGCAGGCAGCAAGAGTGATGGAATAGAAAGGATGGTGGGTGACAAGACACGCAGTTGCTAGTTCCTGAGCTGGGGATGGGAAGCACAGTTGAGGCTTTTGCAAAGAATATGAAATTGCAGTCCTAAAATGAACAGCACCAAGTATTATAAACTGAAATGAAGCTCTTTCAATAACTCAAATAACTTATAGGATCAAGCTGTCGTTAAGGGACTCTGGCATGTAAAGGGAGTCACATGAGCACAGTTATTAGGAAATGAAACCTTTTCATGTTCAGATGACAAAGAATGGAGACTTCCTTATGTGTTTCCCATATTCATATTATCTGGGATAATTTCTATTACAAGACCACATTACCTGGGGTCTTGTTTCCGTTGAACCACCCAAGGAGGGGACTCAGCTCCTCTGAAGCAGATGCATGGTGCAGGTTGAAAGATTCCCTAGTCCTGCCCACTGCATTGTTAATTCTCTAATATTCTTCCCTCAGTGGACAACCCTGGGCTGTCCTGACCATGGGATCCCACTCTTCTAGAATCTGGTCCACTTTTTAAAATCCCTTAACGTTAAAATCAATTATGCAGTCTACCTACTATGAAATGCAAGAACCTGTGTTTTCCTAAGAAAATGAAATTTGCAGTATCCATGGGAACGATTAGCATCAAATACTTAAATGGCTTTATAAAAAGAAAATGTCACCAAACATGTACACAGCAGCAAGCACAGTATTAAATTAGCTAACAAGTGGGCTTTGGCTTCAAGTAGATCCAGCAAGACATTCACTCAGCAGTAACATGAACTAGATGGCTTTACTAATCAGAAGTTTTATTTCAGTCCTCCACTGTTTTCTGGGGAAGGCCGAAATGATATAAAAGCACATTCAAATGAATGTTTATTCCATAAAGCAATTATCAGGAGCTATCTTGGGGTTCAACCCAATTTATTTCTTATTTTACACTTGTAAATAAAAATTAATGGGGGACAATTATTATGGTACAGTGGAAAGAACAGTCCCCTTGGGTGGAGACCTGAGTTCTGGTCTTCATTCTGATTTGAGACATGACTATGGCCAATGTCTACCTAACCCCGTCCAACCTCAATTTCCCTAACTATCAAATAAGGGAAATGGAGCAGGTGGTCTTTAAGGCATCTTTTTATACAACATTCCATAATTTCAGGATGCCAGGTATAAGGTTAAAAATGATAAATAAACTCTTGGAGAATTGGCTTATTCTAGGACTGGGCATGAAATATACAAGCTGAGTCTGGGGCATCTTTTAGCATCAGAAAGTAAGTGATAGTGACAGGTGGCAGCCACATGCCTAGGCAGACAGGGGCGGGTCCCCAGTGAAACCCCACCTTCAAGCCAAAATAGCCTGAAGGCTGAAAGACTGGGCTGCTAGTCCTGGATGAAACCCAAAACCCAGAGTGAAAACTTCTGTTCCTGTTTGCCCACTTCTCCCCTATTCTGAGCCATAAAAAGCCCTAGCACTCAGTCACATGGAAGGGACTTTTCTGCCTTTGGGTAGGGGAGCCACCCATGTGTCCCCTCTCTGCTGGAAGCTGCTTTCATCACTCAATAAAACTCCCTGTCTTGTTCACTCTTCAGTTGTCAGCACTTCCTCATTCTTCTTGGGCATGGGACAAGCACTCAGGAACTGGTATACAAGCCAGACTCAGCCAAAGCGGGCCGAGGAGGGTGGCCATCTCCTGTAGCAGATAGCATGGCCAAGTGAGGCCCAAGCCAGCTGTCATAGGCTGGAGGTCGCTGGCTTGCAAAGTGACCAAGAAGAAAATCCTGCATCATAAGGAAGTACTAAAACCAAACAAACATAAAATCAATAATAATGGGGTTTGTCAAAGGAACACAAGAGCCACTGAAAGAGCTCTCAATCAATATCTCAGAACTTAGAAAAGTGTCTTTTCAATTTCCCCTTCCCTCCAGCTCCTGACAGCCATCATAATTTGGAGATGATTTTGTCCAGTTTTAAAAGATAAGCATAAAAACATTCATTTTTCTGCCTGATAAATGTCTCTACTTTCCCCGAGGACATGAATGCTACTTGCTCTCATTCCAACACCTGCAAAGCTGAGATGGTGTTTCACTCAGCCAATGCTAAGGGTTTGATACATTCTGGTTCCAGCCTGGGGAGGCGGGAGGTTGGAGAGATTAAAACTCTGAGAAAGAAAGAAAAGAGCTGCAGAGACTGAGACAAGGGGCTGCAGTTGGAGACAACCACTGCTACAATTGAGGCATTTATTGGAGGTTAGTTTAGTAGACAATGTTTTGGTCAGCTCCTCCACAATTCTTTTATTTTTAAGAGAAAGGGTCTCACTGTGTTACAGTCATAGCTCCCTGCAGCCTTGAACTCCTGGGTTCAAGCAAGCCTCCCACTTGAAAACTGCCATTGCAAAATTATGACTGAGATAATGAAAGACCTAAACTAACTGACTCTATCTTGCTTCTAACCTCCAAGCTGTCCTTCTTCATTCTGGAGCGCAGGCTGAACTACCTTTGGGAGGAACTTACAGTTTATAGTTTAAAACAAACCTTCCTCTTGCCTAGGGACTAGACTGCCCTTACAGGACTAAGAAAATAGCCACAATATTAGAAATTATGGTTTGAGGCCAGCCATGGTGGCTCATGCCTGCAATCCTAGCACTTTGGGAGGCCGAGCAGGTGGATCACTTGAGGTCAGGAATTTGAGACCAGCCTGGCCAACATGGTGAAACCTTGGCTCTACTAAAAATACAAAAATTAACCGCGAGTGTTAGTATATGCCCGTAATCCCAGGTACTTGGGAGGGAAGCTGAGGCAGGAGAATTGCTTGAACTCAGGAGGCAGAGGTTGCAAGTGAGCCAATATTGTACCACTGCACTCCAGTCTGGGTGACACAGTGAGACTCTGTCTCAAAAAAAAGAAACAAAAAAAAAAAAAAAAAGAAAAAAAAAGAAATTATGGTTTGGGAGTCATGCAGCTGGAGGCTATAAGATTCTGACCCTCCCTGAACTGCTCCTAAGATCCACGCTTGAGATATTTCGCAGACTCTGCACTTGATGGATCAGCTGGCACCACCCAGATTGAGAAACTGGCTCATCTGATCTTGTGGCCCCCACCTGGAAACTGACTCAACACTGGAAGACAACTCAGACTCCCTATGATTTCATCTCTGACCCAACCAATCGGCACTCCTGGCTCACTGTCTTTCCCCCACCTAAGTTGTCCTTAAAAACTCAGATCCCCAAATGCTCAAGGAGACTGAATGAGTTATAATAAAACTCTGGTTTCCTGCACAGCTGTCTCTGTGTGAATTACTCTTTCTCTATGGCAACTCCTTATCTTGATAAATCAGCTCTGTCTAGGCAGTGGGCAAGGTGAACTCACTGGGCTTTTATAACCTCAGCCTCCTGAGTAGCTGGGACTACAGGCGTGTGCCACCACACTTGGCTAATTTTTCTATTCTAATTTCTAGAGATGGGGTCTTGCTATGTTGCCCAGGCTGGGAACTCCTGGTCTCAAGCAGTCCTCCCACCTGGGCCTCCCAAAGGGCTGGATTCTGTGCACCTCCACAATTCTGTAACAGGGATACCTCTCTGGAGTCAGCTTGAGCTTCAGCTGAGGAAACCCTAAGCACTGGGAAGTCTGGGGTCCTGCAAGGAAAATGAGTTTGGGTCCCGGGGGGGTGTCTGAGCCATCTCCCTCTCTCCTCTGGTTAGTGCAGTCGATCTACTGCCATGCTGGCATGGCTCTTCTCTGCCTGCTGCAGGAGTTAGCAGATGCAGAGGTTGGCTCAGAGTAGCCCAGCCTGAGCCTCGGGGGATAGGGGCAGCCCCCAGCTCCCAAAGCCAGCTGGACTTTCGAGCTCAGAGCGCCTGAGCTGCAAGGTCCTGGCATGTCTTGGAGATAAAAATGAAGCAGCATTGTTGTCTGGGGTAACACCTGAGGTTTGTCATCTGATGCCAAGGAAATCAAGTATGTGGACACAATAAATGGGTTTAGGAGCAGAGGTTTATCGGCAAAAGAAAGAGAAAAGAACAGCTCTCTCTGTTTTGAGAGAGAAGGGCACCCGAATGGTACTTCCCGCCCACGGCAGACAGGATTTTATAGAAAGCCTGGAGGAGATGGAGTCTGATGTACATGGGGCCCAAAGATTGGTTGGACCAGGTGTGAAGTTTACATGGTGAGCAGCAGGGAAGCTGGTTGCCCTACCCTAATCTTACTATGCAAATGGGGTCTTCGCCTGGCTGGCTCCGTGTTGTCTTCTCCTTACCGTACATGTGGTTTGGCAAAGAGAAGGGAAGATAAGTGACCATGTTGGACATGCCGATTCCCAGGTAGCCTTTTCCTAGTGGCACAGCTGCTGGCATCCACGGTGCAAGCTTCTAGCTTGCTTGTCTCTGTCTGCAGCTGGATTTTACAGGCTGCTATTTGTTAGAAAAGATAATGAGCTGGGGGCTGCTTTTTATTAAGAGGAAAACCTTGCTGAGGACTTCTTTGCCCTCACTGTCTGCCTAAATAATTTCTTTCTTTTTCTTTTTGCAACAGAGTTTCACTCTTGTTGCCCAGGCTGGAGTGCAATGGCACAATCTTGGCTCACTGCAACCTCCGCCTCCCTGGTTCAAGCGATTCTCCTGCTTCAGCCTCCCAAGTAGCTGGGACTGCAGGCACGCACCAACGTGCCCAGCTAATTTTTGTATTTTTAGTAGAGATGGGGTTTCACCATGTCGGCCAGGATGTTCTTGATCTCTTGACCTTGTGATCCACCTGCCTCAGCCTCCCAAAGTACTGGGATTACTGGCGTGAGCCACCTCACCCGGTCAATAATTTCTTCTTGGTTCCAAGAGACATGGTGTCCGCTGGTCCACGAGGAGAGGAAGAGAGTGGCATTTCTACACTCTGTTGCCTCTGTGACCTTGTCCTTATAAGCTTGAGGGTCACAAGTCAGCCTTCTCTTTGGTTTGGTTCACTGATCCAGAGGGGGACAAAACAGGTCGCTGGAAGCTTCAGGCTAGTTGCAGAGAAGAGCTCTCAGGCTCTGGCCATGACACCTTTGGGGGTGCAGCTATGAGGTGGAGCTGCCAGAATCTGCCTGTTCTGAATACACCCCAGTGGCTTCTGGCCTCTCCTTGTCCCCAAGCCCACGGAGGTGGCTGGAACCAGTTGCGGATTTCTAATTCCAGTTTCTGCCCTGGGAATGATGAGGAACGTTTCCAGCTGGGTTTAAACACATTAATTTCCAAATTGAGTTTGGCTCTCCTGCTATTTAAAAACCCTATTTGGTAAGCGCTTCACAGAGCAATTGCTCTGAAAGAGAAAGATTGCTTTCCATTAGCCTGGCTTAGTAGCATGCATTGTTATTCACAAGGCAGTCAAAGGGAATTTAAGTGGAATGTGGGTTTCAAAGTCCAGTGAGAGGCAGTCTTCTGGAAGTCTAGGCTCTCCCTCTGCTAGGGAAGAGAGGACCTGGTGTGGATGCAGTCTCACTTTTTGTTTTGCTTTGCTTTTTTAGAGACAGGGTCTCACTCTGTTGCCCAGGCTGGAGTGCTCCATCGTGGCTTACTGCAGCCTCCACCTCCCAGGTGTTAAATGCGTGCTCTGAATGAAGAGACTCCCCCCGACCCCCCACACAGGCTTTATGTGAGCAACATGGCTGTTTATTCACCCAGGTAGGGTGGGCTGAGTCTGAAAAGAGAGTCAGTGGAGGGCAGTGGGATGGGAGTTGGTTTTATAGGTTTGGGGTACGCCATGGAAACTTAGGAAGTTACAGTTCAGGGCAGTTTTTTCAAGCTGGGAGGGGGTCTCAGGGTCTGGAGTCACGAGGTTGACCAAGGTTGGTTACAAAGTCCAGTTGCCTTATCGGTTGAGGCAGGAATAAGGAACAATAGAAGAATGTCTCAAAGTTAATTGGGCACCAAAGGGGTTGGTCATCCTTCCCTTTTTGTGCTTTTCCAGTTACTTCGGACTTTCTAGTTCCAGGAACTCATCTGGAGTGTACGTGCA
>CAUYQU010086101.1:0-16794 GCA_963574635.1 Cheracebus regulus | reverse complement strand
AGGTTTAAATAAAATATTGGTTGGCTGCTTATTTGTTATTTTCATCCCCTATTCCTTCCTGTCTCCATTGTTAAGCACAATTATTGGCATAAAAGAGGTTTTTAATACCCATTTTTAGACTGTATTCTAGCCTGGGCAATGGAACAGGAATCCCGTTCTCTCTCCCTCTTTCTCTTCCGCTTTCTTTCTCTCTTTCATTTTTTTCTTTCTTTCTTTCTCCTTTTCTCTATCTAAAAAAAAAAAAAAAAATACAAAAATTTTAGCCCATCGTGGTAGCATGTGCCTGTAACCCCAGCTACACAGGAGTCTGAGGCATAAGAATCGCTTGAACCTGAGAGGCAGAGGTTGCAGTGAGCCAAGATCATGGCACTACACTCCAGCCCAAGTGACAGAGTGAGACTCCATCTCAAAAAAAAGTAACAACTGGGCTGCTGTCCAAAATTTCTAAATTGCAAGAAGGAAATAATGTTTCAAATGTCATGCTCCTGAAAGAGAAGACAGTATACATAAAGCAGATTTTTAGGCCAGATGCTGTAAATACATAGTATCTAGATTAGCTTCATTTATCCCAAATTGGTTTAATTAAGTCCATAGGTCATGAATTCTAGTTAACGCACACATATGGGCATCCTGGTAAGGCTGAAATCAAGATTTTCTCCATCTCCCTCCTTCACCCAGAGACCATGGAATTTCTTCTATGGCTTGGGTGACATACAGATACTGGGTTGTAGAAACACAATTTTCACTGAGAAAATTGCTCTAGATTACTGCTCTCAGAGGTAAGAATTGGCTTATTTCCTAAATTTGGTGGGAGCTGTGAAATCTTGTATGTCTTGTTACATCTTTGACTTTCTAAAATTGAAGCTCATCAGAGGCTTGAGTTAAGTGACTATGACTTTAAGAGCCAGGATGGAACTATGGTCTTCCCAGTGAGAAGTAGCTCAAGACACAGCTGCTTAAAGGAACCACACCACTCCACAGGTCTTCCAAACACCTTGGCTGAAACTAGGCAGAAGCAGAAAGAGAAGAGAGATAATTTCCTTGGATTCTAATTCACTGGACACTAGAAGATTTGATTTCAGTCTCAAATTCCTTTTAATTTTACCTCCAGATTTTAACTGGCAAGGAAATTTAACATTTGGCTATTATTTATTCCTGTGAATTTGATACTAGAAAGTTGATTCAAATTTGGAGCGTCTTTATGTTGGCGTTTTATTACCAATCTCAATGCTATTATTTATTCTCATTGTAGAATTCCTTATAAGCTATGTTGGACAACATGACTGGGAATAAGTTGGAATGAGAGATGATAAAATAAACAGATAACTTTTTTATTTGTAAATGGAGTTTCCTTGAAGTTGAAAATGTACAGTTCTGACCCTTTTATAGCCTACAAGGGACAAAATATAAAGAACCCACCAGTGATAGGAGGAGGATACACAAAGGAACCTCAATTGGTACTTTTAGAGCAGATTTAGGAAGGCCAGTCAGGACCATCCTGAAAGATGGCTCATCTCCTTCCTTAAGGCCATCTTTGACCATAGTTTGATGACTTAAGCCAATGTGTTAAGACAGCATGAGTTTAGAGGTCATTTGGAAAAGACTGCTTATTTCCCAAACTTTATGTTTTGTCTGTTTTGTTTTTGCTGTCTTTAAAAGCTTTAAACTTGTGGTTTTTAATATATGGAAAGAGCTCCACTAGCTGTATTTTTCATTTGTTCCTTTAAAGAATTCATTTTTAAAAGACAAGTAACTTTTCAATGAAAAAGGAAATGTAAGGAAGTCAGGTTTGCTTTTTATTTTTTTATTTTGCTCCTTAAAATTTTTCCCCTGTAGTTCCATACACAAGATCCAGCTTTTCTAATCCAGCTTCCAGTCCACTACATAAACATGAATCCCCTTACTCTTGGTGTGTTACTACATTTGATCACCTGTGACAGAAATTGCAGTTCAAGATGGCTTAACCAACAAAGAAACTTAAACGTGACATCACAAATCACATTTCGAATTCAAATGACCAACAAAACTGGAGGGAATTCTTGATCCTACCAAACTACTATTATCATTCTGAACTATGTCTTTGCTGAGGCTGAATGTTAACCCTTCAGGCACTTGTCAAGTTTGTGGGTGCTTTATGGAAAACAACAAATTTCAAAATCCAAAATCTAATTTATTAGCAACACATACAGGCATACGAATCTTACCACTGTGATTGATGAATCTCTAACATACTATCTAAAACAAGAATGGATTAAGCATTTTAGATAAACACAGAGTTAATAATTCTTTTGTTTGAATGAATGAACTCCAAAAATATCACATGACTGTTTTACATTTGATCCGGTCTGCATGCTGTAGCTCATCTAGAACATTTCTGATGTTCTCAACACAAACTTCTCCTCTGTGATGCTTTTTTGATGCAAGAGTCCATACATTTTCAAATTCTTCATCAGAAAGCTTGACACCAATGTTACACAATATCTCTGCAATCTGGAAAAAGGGAATTAAAATAGACCATGATTTATATGTTTTAAAATTTGTAATGAAAAATACCTTTATAACATCTATGACTATGGATACTTATTCCAAAAAAGTATGTGTGTGTATGTATTTGTGTGTGTATGTGCGTGTATATATATATATACACACACACACACACATATATATACATATAATATGTATATATTATGTATTTATGTGTGTGTGTGTGTATATATATATACATATAATGAGAAAATATCAAAATTCTAATACTATGAGCTCAGAAATAATTTTGTCATGAATATGAGGGTGTTCAAATATACTAGCCAATATATAAAATTACTTTCAACTTTAAATGTTTCATTATTTTAAGGTGAGGTAGCAAAATTCAAGTAAAAAGAATGAAAAAAATAAGGATAGAAGACTTGCTAGGTTTGAGTTCCATTTCAGTCACTTATTGTCACTTTGGTCTCATGTATGTCACCTAAGCCACTTGAACATTAGTTTCCCTCCCTTCCTTCCTCCCTTCCTCCTTCCCTCCCTTTCTTTCTCTCTCTTTCTCTCTTTCTTTCTTTCTTTTTGAGACAGAGTCTCACTCTGTTGCCCAGGCTGGAGTGCGGTGGGACAATCTTGGCTCACTGCAGCCTCTGCCTCCTGCCTTCAAGCGATTCTCCTGCCTCAGCCTTCCAAGTAGCTGGGATTACAGGTGCATGCTATCACACCTGGCCTATTTTTTTTTGTATTTTTAGTAGAGACGAAGTTTCACCATGCTGGCCAGGCTGGTTGGTCTTGAACTCCTGACCTCAAGTGATCCACTCGCCTCAGCCTGAGCCACCGGGCAAGGCCAAGTTTTTATAAAACATGAACATTTATAAAATGTATCTAACTGGTCTGTTGTAACTTTACCTATGTGTGCATATGGCAGACAGTGTACCCATGATTAAGTGAACACACTAAAAGCTGACCACACTGACAATCAGCAACCTAATATCTCTACAGTGATAATTATTAAAACAGATGAAGGTGGGGGAAAACATGCTCAAGGAAAATATAAGAAATATGTCTCAAGGAAAATATAAGAAAGGAAAGTAAGAACTAGTAGTGGGACAAAAAAAAACACACACACACAAAAATAAATAAAAATTAAAAAGAACTAGTAGTGGGAAGAAAGGATAGAATGAGTAGTGGGAATAAAATATGTGAAAACAAAATTTTAAAAAGAGACTAAATTTAAAAGAAGAAGCATTTACTATGAAGCATTCAGGGAAAAAAAACAAAAAGGGAAATGAAAAGTTCAGACAATGAATAGGAAAGCCAAAGAAATAAAATAGTTGCAAAATACATCTATTAAACAGAATCTCAACTATTAAAGATCCCCTAGAAATGATGTACCCTTGTGGGAAATTAGTGCAATTAAATACAAATTAAATACTATTCAAATACAAATCAAATTCTGAAATTCAGAAGAGCAGAGCTGCTAGCAACTGCAGCTATAAAGCAAAAGCACAATACCCCTATGCATGGCTGCTGTTTTCCCCACCCACTGGTAGTTAAAGAAGGCCCCTGCAGCGTGAACTCAGGAATGGTCTAAGTCAGTCTTGAGCATCCCAGACCTTCTCCCCTGTTTCCTTTCCCACTCCTCAGGAGGCTTTGCTCCACTGGCTTGGCATTCTATCGGTAGCATGCTGACTAGCTAACACATCTGCTGAAATCCATCCATCCTCAAGTTAACATTGTTATTCCAAGCAGGTCTTTGACTTCTTACTTTTTGTCTAGAATTGTGGGATAAAGGATGACTTCCTAGTTAAAGAATTTTTAGGCATTATGAAACAAGCATATTTCTGTTTCTTTTGGAAACCCTGAAGTTCTATTTCATAGGCCTTTCACAGTCATCGAGGGAAGTGAAAACACAACCTGAAGGTGTTTCTTCTTTGACCCACAGGAAGGATACTGGGTTCCTCCTTTGGGGCCACTAAGCAGGCAAAAGCATCTGTCTCCCCTTCCTCTCTGCACTGCCTCCCTCTGAAAGAATTGCTGGAATGCATCTGCCACTAATTCAGTTAGTATTTAATATGTTTCCAAGCCATCAACCCTTCATCTGAAGTCTGAGAAGGCATCATATGTCTTTTCCTATATCATTTCCAGCTCCAGCTATGAAGGTTCTGAAGAAGCAAGTACTCCCTGAATTACACCTTCTTTCCATAAGCACAGATCTAGACAGGCTGGTCTAACTGAGCACAGCTATCAACGTCTGGCCCTCAGCAGCTCGGTGGCTATTCTGACATAGCTGGCTTTATAACCCATCCAGGAAGAGGATCATCTCAGATGTGAGCACCACATTTTCTAGGTCAAAAATAAATAAATAAAACAGATTTATGACCTTACCTGTGATGTGGCAACAAGACAGAATATTTTAAATCAACGCTCATCACAGATAACCTGAGACATACGATACCAGTGGACAAGTAGGGTGGCAGAGTGACCATACTCATGACCACTCTTAGTTCTAGAGGCCCAAAGCCATCAGGATGCTTACATAAGAAAAGCATTGATCCTGTTCCTTTTCTCAACTAAGAATAGTATTACATGTTTTAGAAAAATATTTTTCTTCTTTACATGGGCCATGTTGGATGTATGATATGAATTTACTCTTCCTATCACAGCATAAATTCTACCTCAAGAATTGTACTGAGTGTCATAACTCAGTTGAACATTATTCATCAAGAATCCTATACTTGGGGATCCTGTAGACTTTTGTAAATATAAAAACCAAATTTTGAAAAGTCTAAAATAGTAGTTGTTGAATAGATAAAACATTTTCATTTTTGTATGCTTATATGCTATACCTCTTCTTTTGATCTGGTCTTGAAGAAGTCTCTTTCAAACACTCCTTTCTGGGCGAAGATGGTAGGATAAAGTAGTGAATAAGCATTACCCTGTTCGCCATAATTAGTTCTGTCACTGATGCGACGAATTCGGGGAGCAGGAATGTCAGATCGAATGGTTGGAACACCACAAATGGGGTAACCTAGGTCATTCATGAGGAAGGAAAACAGACATTCTAAAACAAAGCTGTGTAACACAGTAGCCACCAGTCACATGTGCATATTGGGCACTTAAAATGTGGCTAGGAAGAATTTTGGTGTAATCCAAATGTAAAATTCAAACATTTTAGTATTAAAAAGCAAAATATTGAATAATTTTTATTGATTAGTTATTGAAATAATATTTTGAATACAGTATTAGAATTAATTTCACCTGTTTCTTTTTTAACATAGCTTTTTTTTTTTTTTAGACAGGGTCTCACTCTGTCACCCAGGCTAGAATGCAGTGGCGATGATCATAGCTCACTGCAGCATTGAAATCCTGGACTCAAGTGATCCTCCCACCTCAGCCTCCCAAGTTGCTGAGATTACAGGAGTTTGCCACTATGCCCATCTAATTTTTGTATTTTTTGTAGAGACAGGGTCTCACTATGTTGCCCAGGCTGGTCTTGAAGTCCTCGTCTCAAGTGATCCTCCCACCTTGGCCTCCCAAGGTGCTGGGATTACAGACATGAGCTGCCATGCCCAGCCTGATTTTCTTTAATGCTAAAAAAATTTGTAAATGCATAGATGACTTCAATTATATTTCTACTGAACAACACAGTCTAAAGAGAGTAGCAAGATTTCATTACTCTAGAATGTATAGCATGTCTACAAAATCCAGTTGAGAACATGTAATACGTCTATAAAATCCAGTTGAGAACATGTAAATCCTTAATAATGTCCTTAGTCCAAGGATATAATCTTGATCAACATAAAATAGTCTTTCTAAATAACCAATATTCGTCATGCTTCATGTTGACGTAGGGGAGTTATGGATTGAATTGTCTCCTTCCAAAATTTATATGTTGAAGTCCTAACCTCCACTACCTGAATGTGACCTTATTTGGAAATAAGGTCATTTCAGGTATAATTAATTAAGATGAGGTCATACTGGAGTGTGGTGGGCCCCTAACCTAATATGGCTAGAGTCCTTGTAAGACAGAGAAGTTTGGACACAGACATGAAAGTGGGGAGAACACCATGTGAAGATGAAGGCAGAGATCAGCGTGGGCCTCTCCTCCCCAGGTGGTTAGAATACAGAATTAAATGCAAGGTACAAGGCTTTGAGGGACTTAGTCCAATGGAGACAGGCAGGGGACAATGCAAGGACAGAGAGAGGACAATTGGCTTCCACGTTTGTCGATGCTTGACAAATAAGTGACATACAAGTAGAAGGAATGGCTCCTACAACTGCATTGATCTCAGAAGAAGTTGTCTTATAGTCGTTAGAAACTTTATCACTTGGTCTCAGAAGTGTCCGGAGAGTCTTTTCTGTGCTCCCTGGTTCTTTTAAGACAATATCTTCTGGCTTTATGAGGAGAGTTGGTTCAGATTCTTCCACATAAGCCTCAGTAGGGTTTACACAATCTGGGTTTCTACCTTTAAGAAAAAAGGGAAAGAAAAATGCAGGAATACATTACTGCTTAGTACTTGCTGCTCTGCAACAGGGTAAGTTTTCCCATCTAGTCTCTTCTTGCTAAAGGAGACAGCTGGCATGACCCCTCCACTGACCAAGCACCCAACTGTGAAGAGTAAGTTCAGGCCAATGTCATACACCCAGAAATGTGAATATGGCCTAATGTTTTCTTCTGCCACTCCACTCACTTCATTCTAGAATAAAGCTTTGAAATATGAGAGAGCAAATATAAACATAGAATCCATTCATTTTATTTAAAAAAAAGCGTATATTTTAATATTTAACTTGAACTACAAAGTTTTTCCTAGCACTGTGCCCTAGGGAGAAATAAGACAAGACATGCATATAGTTGAAAATTCCACACCTACTTGACTGGGTGGGGAGCGTGCATTACAACATCGAGGGAGAGGATAAGAACTCATTGTGAGCTCAAGAACTGTTTCTATAACTAACTCCTGACAAGTCAGTGTACAAAAGAAAACCCTGAGGTAAAACTGTAGTTGTAAGACTCTGTCCTCTTTTGCAGATTTGCTTTACTGAGTCAATCCTGAAATTTAGGAATAAATTCCTGCGATCTTTTTCAAAGATTTGGTTACTCCATATGTACCACTAGAGAGCGCTGTGGTGTTTCCATCTTTAGAAGAATTCTAAAGGTTCCGGGGGAGCCCAAGCAAGGGTTGCCAAGGCAAGTGGCCTGCCGGAATTAGAAAAAGGTGGAAACCGTGGCAAACTAGAAAAGACTTGCCTCTCTAAAGAATGCCCTCCTCTCCCCCTTCCCACCTCCCCGCAACACTCAGTTCCTGCCAATTGCTGCTATGAATATGCTCAGGCCCACTGTTCCAGATCCTCTAATCCTCCACCTCATCAAAAGTAGAAATCTGGACAAAGTTTGAAAAAGAATTTCTCAAAAAATTGAAAGATTACTTACTCTTTTTTCTCCAAAAGTCAACAGTAAGATAGAATTTGGTATCAGAAAAATTTTGGCAGAACGTTCCTGGGACCCTGCTAGACCTACTGACCACAAACTTAACAGTTCCTACCCTATAATCATAGAAGACGAAAATCCTCAAGGATTCCATTGAAAATGGCTGAAGAAATCAGGATCCAGAAACCAAAAACAAATCGAAGAACTCTCTGGTCTGAAATAAGCTTTTGCTTTCTGTCATTACTTCACGAGTTGTGCCAAAAAGTAAGCTCTGTCACCCCCTGTTTATGAAAGAGTTGGAGTAGAGCTGTTTTCTATGAAAAGCTTCATTAGGTAGAGAAGATTCTGATGTCTTCCTAGTGGACAGAATAGAAAGGCTAACCCATAAGGGCTCACATCGTCAGGAGAGACCAAAATTTGGTTTTGGCCGAACAGAAAGGCATGTCCCAAGAATAAAAGTGAAAATATTAGTAGCTCCAGTTTTTAGAAGAGAGACATTCCAAGAGGAAATAAAAATGTAAACCATTTTTTAAAAAGTTACACCTCTAATAATTAAGATACAAAAATTAGGGTAGGCCGGGTGCAGTGGCTCTTGCCTGTAATCCCAACATATTGGGAGGCTAGGGAGAGAGGATCCCTCAAGCCAGAAGTTCACAACCAGCCTGGGCAACACAGCCACTCCAGAGGCTGAGGCAGGAGAATCCCTTGAGCCCAAGAGTTCAAGGCTGCAGTGAGCTACCATTGCACCACTGCATTCTAGCCTGGACAAACAAGAGTGAGACACTGTCTCAAAAAAATTAAGACAAATGAGGTATAAAGCAACTAAAGTACAAGAATGCAAGACTGTTTGAAATAACACTCAATGGTAGCAAGACTGAAGTAAAACCTCACAGACTAAGCTGATAAAATTGCAAATCACTAAAATGATTTAGAAAAGCAAAATGAAAATAGAGTTACTTCTGGGACAACAATAACATTCATAAGAAATGAGAAATAAAAAGCTTGAGAGATGATCATTATAGCATGTGCATATTACTTTTAAAATATCTAGAAACAAGCTAAATTTCATAGAGTGAAGAAACTGTTTAGTAAATCATAATATATCAGCATGAGGGAACTGAAATGTAGTTCATAGAAATCAAAAACGCATTTCTTCATTCCTTAGAAATGAGAAAGCTAGCTAGGCATGGTGACTCATGCCTGTCATCCTAGCACTTTGGAAGGCCAAGACAGGAGGATCACTTGAGACCAGGAGTTCGAGATCAGCCTAGGCAACATGGTGAAATCCTATCTCTGCTAAAAATATAAAAAATTAGCCAGGCATGGTGGCACATGCCCGCCATAATCTCAACTACTCTAGAGGCTGAGGCACAAGAATCACTTGAGCCTGGGAGGCAGAAGTTGCAGTGAGCCAAGATGACACCACTGCACTCCAGCCTGGGCAACAGAGGAAGACCCTGCCCCAGGAGAAGAAGAAAAGAAGAAAGAAGGAAGAAGGAAGAAGGAAGAAAGAAGAAAGAAGAGGAATAAGAAGGAGGAAGAGGAGGAGGAGGAAAAGAAATTTAAAAGTTAAATTTTAAAAAGTCTTTAATAGTATGTTCAGTGTTATTTTAACTATGTTTAAAATATATACATATACACACATATGCTGTGTATATGTATGTTTATATCTATAAATGTAATGATACAGAAAGATAAAATGTAGGCTAGAGGTATCCAATCATTTGGCTCCCCTGGGCCTCACTGGAAGAAGCAGAATTGTCTTGGACCACACATAAAATACACTAAGGATAGCTGATGAGCTTTAAAAAAAAAAATCGCAAAAAAACTCATAGCATTTTAAGAAAGTTTACAACTTAGTGTTGGGCAGCATTCAAAGCTGTCTGGAACCATGGGTTGGACAAGCTTGATATAAACGTTACAACATTTGAATCAAAAGTAAAGATTATGCTGTTTTTCCTTTTTATACAAAATTTTTAAAATCTAATTTTATGTCAAATTCTATTTTTCCTGGGAAAGGGAGCTAATTAGATAATCGTTTTTAAATGGGTTTCTGAGAAACTGTCTTTCATATTTTGAGCTTTGGTATAGGTTTTGTGCTTTTAATTTTTTTGAATGAATAATACATGGTTCAAACTCAAAAGATACAAAAAAAAAAAAATAGATGAAAAAATGAGCCTCATTGCCACCCTGTCCCTCAGCCATCCGACTGCCTCTTCCTGGAAATAATAAATGTTACTGATTTTTTCTTACACTTGCACAGATATTCTATACATAAACAAGCAAATAAACAAGTTGAGTATAGCTGAGCTCATATAAAAATATAGAAGTCTATTTAAGAATTCAGCAAATGGCTAAGCATGCTGGCTCATACCAATAATCTCAGCACTTTGGGAGGCCAAAGTAAGAGAGTCCCTTGAACCCAGGAGTTTGAGATCAGCCTGGGCAACATAGTGAGATCTTGTCTGTGTTAAAAATAATAATAAATTTTAAATATTTTTTTAAAAAAGAATGCAGCAAACCTTTAAAAATTAAATACCTTTAATAATGACTCTCTCTTCATATTCTTTAAGAAGCATTTTGTCTTTCCAGTTAAGAAAATTTGCAAATTCCAGATAGTTAATGAGGCCATCATTATCCACATCACAGTAGTCAAACAGCTGGTCCAGGAGCTTCTCATCTAAACTCAGGTTGGCCTGTTCACAAGCTTCCTGAAGCTCGGCTTTATCTATCATCCCATCTCCCTTCTGTTATACAGGAAGCAAAAGAACATAAAATGGGAGTTATATTCAAGAGCAGAGTAGGCAACATTATTTAGTTTAAGGAAAAAGAAATAGCTTCATCACATAAATTCAAATTGGTATTAATTTTCACAGAAGAGGAGTCAAATATGCTGTTTACACCATGGTAGAGCAGTATTACCATGATATAGGCTTGACATTTCATGTGACCAATAGGTATATATTTTTGACAGTGCGCTACCATTTTTCATCCTTACAAAGTTTTTAACACCTTCTGTGTTATAACAAGGCTATAAATGGCCCTTCATTTCATTATCTGTTATAATGAAATGGGGGAGAAATTGGGGAGATAGTTGCAGGACAAGTTCACGGAGGTAGATTCAAAGATAGTTGTCTGGTTTTGATAACACTCCTATGGGCAAGAGGGAGATGCTACCAATCTGATGGTCAGCCCCATCGTAGCAAGTAACACTAAGATTCATCCTGGTAAGTAGCAGGAGGAGAGCGGTGAGGGGAAAAAGTCTCACCTTCTTTCAGACAGCAGTTAAAGGCAGAAGTACCTACACTGAGTAAGAACAGCAGGAAATGTATAAGGGCTCTGAGCAGAAATTGGATGATTTACGTAGGAAATAAGGGGGCAGAGCACACCATCCTTGTTAAGGAAGAATGGCAACAGCTGGAACATCTTACCACTCAGCCCCTCCTGCAGTCTATCAAGCCAACCTTAAATCCATTCAGAGATAATGGCAAAGGCCCCAGTTTTCTTGTTAGTTTCTGCAGTGAATCTTGACTTCTATAAGGGAGCTTTAGCCCCTTTGGAGAGACTTCCCTGAGAAGAAATAACTCCCAAAAGAAACCATAAATGAGTCACTGCATGGTATTTAAGCTCTTACTGCCCAAGACTAGATTTACAATGCTGACGGAAGCGGTCCCCTAGAGAATGAGACACTGACTTGATGAATTATAAATTCTTGCAGTCAGACCCACAGCCCTGGAAAACTTCCCACATAACCCTTGTATTCAAACAGAATGAGAACTTAAAATATATGATCTTGACAATAGAGCTGCAAATCCCCCGGATTAAAGTAGACTCCTTTATAAAAGCCTCTACTACAACCAAAAATGCAAACCCACATTCATCCATAGCTGAAAAGCAATGTGGGATATGGCTGCTGAATCAACAGAGCCCCAAAACTGAAACAGATGCTGTCAACGATAACTTACTGCCTAATTTGCAAGGCTTTGTGTGCGCTGCAAACATTGGTGGTTTGTTTCAGGGAGCTAGAATGCCACCACCATGCCAATCAAAATTCAAAATAAATATTTCTTACTGGTGCAAAGCCATTCTCTCCCTCTGCAACTTTAATCCCTCCCTCCCCAAAGCCCTGATCTCAACTGCTTCAGGAAGAAAGATGATTAGAAGTAGGACCAAGGGCTCCAGGTCTTCAAGAGGGATGCATCTGTTCAGTGAGGTGAGATTCTCACATTTTTATGGTTTGGATACAGGTGCCAAAGTCATCATCGTAGTCAGTCATGGGAGAGGATATCCGAATTCAGTTAATGGGGTTTGGGCAGAGTTTGCAGAGAAGAGTGAAAGATAACAATGTATTATTGCTATGGCTTCCAAGGCTGAAGGTTTAATTGGTATTGATGCTTTCCATGTCTATATAGTGAATGTTCATATGTGACGGGGGGATTACCCTGATCAAGAAGAGCCATGTATAGACAATTGTTAGTATCTTTGGGACCCCACAACCCTAATGACTCCTTTGAGTTACAAGTCTATGACTGGTGATTTTGCCAATTAGAGCCTCTGGAAAATAAAAGCAACCTTCACTTGAAGGTGCACCTTGAAGTTTAGGGCTCATTGCCTAACATAGTTACCAAGTAGACCTCTATTGGCCTGTCACTGAGCTCTTCTGGAAACTGAACACTAGACCCACAGAGGCTTTGTGACTCTCCAGCCAATAATCATTTTGAGGTGGACCAACTTGGACTCAATGACTAACAAAGTGAAAAAGGAGCAAACAAGCCCCAGATGTCAAACAGAAATGACATATTTAAGAATGCAGCCAGCCCAACTCCAGTAACATCTCAGCTTTACGTGTAAAAGGGTAGCAGTATTTTCGTTGTTATTGCTGCTACTGCTGAGACAGGCTGTCACTCTGTTGTCCCGGCTGAAGTGCAGTGGAATGATCGTAGTTCACTGCAGCCTCAAACTCCTGGGCTCAGGTGATCCTCCTGCCTCTGCCTACTGAGTAGCTGGCAGGCACTACCACTCCTGGTTCATTATTTTTGTTTACTTGTAGGAATGGGGTCTCACTGTTACCCAGGCTGGTTTCAAACTCCTGGCCTCAAACTATCCTCCTGTGTCAGTCTCCCAAATGCTAGAATTGTAGGTGTAAGCCACCACACTCAGCTGAGTAGGATTCCTTTAGAAAAACAAACAAACAAACAAACAAAAACTTATTCACCACTCTGTCACCTGAAGCAAAGCCACTGGTTCAAGAGCAGTGAATTGAGGAATTCACAGAACCTCCTCTAAATGCCTGGGCCTGATTCACTGATAGTCTAAACTAAAGGCTATTCTCATGTCTCTAGCCCATACTCCCCTTGATAAACCTGTTATATTTTTACTGACTCTTGGGCAGTTGCCTGTGGCCTACCTGCTTGGTTTGCCACTTGGAAAACTATAGATAAGCAAATTAAAGACACCCCTCTAAGGGTCTGCAAACTACGGACAAAAATTACGGCTACTGATTGAACTATTTGGGTAGTTCATGTAGATACTCACCATAAGCACGGGAATTATTGGAATCAAGCTGCTGATCAAGCCTGAACATCCAGATTGCCAACATTGCTGTCTGTACATACGTGGCAACACACCCCCATTACACACAGGGCACAAGATAAAGGACTCCATGTTTCTAATGCAGAAGCCACCACTGCATGCCAAACTTGTGACTGCCAGAAGTTGACTCATTTGTCTCATGGTGAGAGAGGATACATCACACATAGGGATCTCCCTCATGCTTCTGACAGACTGACTATAGTGAACCTTTGACTACTCCCCCCTCAGAACTCTTGGTGGAGAGAACTTATTCAACTTACGGAATTGCCATTCCAGTCCAATCATATGGCTCTAGTCCCAACAGTAGGACCCATACAGTTAAGTTAATGTGCATCACGTGTGTTGCTTTCTGGAATATTTTCAGTCTGACAATGGGGTGCACCCTATAGCACAAAAGCTACTCAGCAGTGAGCTGTCAGTCAAGGTATTCAATGAACCTTTCTTACACCCTACCACCTATTGTCATGTGGTATTACTGAGCATTGGAATGGCCTTCTCAAAAACTGTCCACCTCTCTCACCAGCTCCTCGCTGTTTGGTCACTCAATGCACCTGTCCCCAGAAAGGACTCATTCTACCTCAGCCGCTTCCTGAATAGTAATCAGAATAAAAGGGGCAGGGGTTAAAAAGACTTATTTTGAAAATGTGGGTTATTGCCATGACCATTCCTGGACATGGTGCATCTTTTCTCCCTCCCACAGCAATCCCATGCCAATAGGGTTGGTCCACCCTTTTGGTAGCAACCAGGCATAAAAAGGATTCTAGGAGGTTCAAATTTAACTCTATTTCAGCCACCCGATTTTCTTGTTGGGTTGACATAGTCCTTGGTCATAAATATAATAACCAGTTGGTTGTGTATACCTCTCAAAAATCAGTGTGAGAGCTGGGAGCAGGGGCTCACATCTGTAATCCCAGCAACAAGGGAGGCTGAGGCAGGAGGATCACCTCAGAGTTCAAGGCTGCAGTGGCCAATCTCAGCTCACTGCAACCTCCACCTCCCAAGTTCAAGTGATCTCCTGCCTCCCAAGTTCAAGTGATCTCCTGCCTCAGCTTCCCAAGTAGCTGGGATTACAGGCATGCGCCATCACACCCAGCTAATTTTTGTATTTTTAGTAGAGATGGGGCTTCACCATGTTGGTCAGGCTGGTCTCGAACTCCTAACATCAGGTGATCCACCCTCCTTGGCCTCCCAAAGTGCTAGGATTACAGGCATGAGCCACCATGCCTGGCCCATATTCTCTATTTTCACCTAGACCTTGTGTTTGGAAAGGTCAGGCATAAGAGGGACCAGGGATCTCTTAGAAAAGTTCCAGAGATTTGTTTTATTCTCTTTTATATTACCTTTCCAGACAAAAGTTCTAGATGAAAATAGGAGGTAAATGGGAAAAAAGATGAAGTTACAGCTACTGGAATGGGATACCCTGATTTTGTGAAAATGTGGGGACAGCAGCAACTGAACTCTTGGAGAGAGAATACCTTAGAACCAAGATGTTCTGGGAAGTGAGGGACATCATGGTATTTTGTTTTTCAGCCCACTCCTGAAGACTGCATCATAAAGGAAAATGCCTTCGGGCAGCTCTCTGAAACTCCTGGCGACACCTTAGTTTTAACTGACTGCCAGGCAGTTCTGACCACAATTTGAAGGACATCCTCCTAAACTTTACCGAGAAATCTATTGGAAACAGCAGAGAATGACCCTAGTTACTACACTTCCCACATTGAACACCTTTGGGTATCTTCCCCAGCCCCATTTGCAGTCATTCCACAAGGTGAGCAAATATCATCTGGTGGCATGAAAAGACAGGAGGTTGGACTTACTGACCTCATGCAGCCCCTCCAAAAACAAGGACTATACACAATTATTGAACCTAACTGAGAACCCTATAGCCTGGGAGCCAAATTTATTTTAGGAAACTATTCTAGTTTGTTAGCAGTGTTTACATATTGACAACAAATGTGCTCCTTAAGTGAGCACAAATCTGCACATGCTTAATCAGACAATTAATTAAAAGAGAAAATCATCAGCTGACTTGCATTGCTAAGAACATCTGTCATGAATTACAAAGCCTATGATAGCTAGAAGCCAAAATCCCTGATTGCAACTCTGAGTTGATCATAGTACTTGGGCCTTACTCTACTTCAGTGTTGTGTTACATATGTTTAACAACTGGCTCTTTGGTGGTGTGGTGGAAGGAAGCCCTGATTTGTAGCAGGTGCTGCATTCCATGGTGTACATATATACTCTCATCATGGTAATTTCTAGCTACCATTGTGATATCAACTAGCTTGTAAGCTTTCTGCAAATTTAACACTATGCTCTCTCAAGCCAACTTTAGCACACTACTGCTACTTAATGTGTAACTCTTCCTCTAGATTTTCAGTTCCCTACATGGAATGTCTACACATTATCTGGAATAATACTTGATGTACTATGAGTATTCAATAAATAACAGAATTAATTTCATAAGCCAAGAAGATTCACTTAGAAATCATAGTTTATTTCCTCTGTTGTGGTTTTTTCCATTAAATTAAATGTGGCATCCAATAATATAAGAATTAAATAATCAAAAATTATCCTGCAGCTGTACTAGACCCACATCTTATTACCCACTCAGAAAAAAAGCTCCTTATGGACACTGAACACTATATTGTGCATATTAAAAGTTAACTATTTAAAAGGTATATCGAGGGTGGGTGCGGTGGCTCACACCTGTAATCCCAGCACTTTGGGAAGCCAAGGCGGGTGGATTACTTGAGGTCAAGAGTTCAAGACCAGCCTAACCAATATTGTGAAACTCCATTTCTACTGAAAATACAAAATTAGCCAGGTGTGGTGGTGTATGCCTGTAATCCCAGCTACTTGGGAGGCTGAGGCAGGAGAATCACTTGAACCCGGGAAGTGTAGGTTGCAGTGAGCTGAGATCGAGCCACTACACTCCAGCCTGGGTGACAGAGTGAGACCCTGTCTCAAAAAAAATTAAAATTAAAAATTAAAAATATATATATAAGGTATATCAGCATTAAATAATTCTCAGTAATTTCCTCCCTGCTTAATTTATCATAAGGAATGTGCCTGGTGGTTTACTTAAGATAATCAGCAGCTATTAGGATGATCATCTTTTCTATAATTACATTTAAAATGAAGAATTCTTTTTTTTTTTTTTTTTTTTTTTTAGAATAAAAAGAATGAAAGAGAGAAAGGAAGAGGAAGAGATTTTAGAAAAAGAGAGAAAAGGAGAAAGAAAGAAACAGCAAAAAAAAGAAAAAATGAAAGAGAAAGAGGAAGAGATTTTA
>CAUYQU010086098.1:0-22880 GCA_963574635.1 Cheracebus regulus | reverse complement strand
CAGACTATACAAAATCATGTGGTCCCATTGTATTTTTTTTTTTTTTTGAGATATTGTCTCACTCTGTTGCCGAGGCTGGAGTGCAGTGGCACAAACACAGCTCGCTGCAACCTCCACCTCCTGAGTTCAAGTGATTCTCCTGCCTTAGCCTCCTGAGTAGTTGGGACTACAGGCATGCACCATCATGCCTGGCTAATTTTTATATTTTTAGTAGAGATGGGGTTTCACCATGTTGGCCAGGCTGGTCTTGAATTCCTGACCTCAGATGATCTGTCTGCGTTAGCCTCCCAAAAGTGCTGGGATTACAGATGTGAGCAACCATGCCCAGCTGGGTCTCACTGTTTTTTGTTTTGTTTTGTTTTGTTTTGTCACTCTGTCACTCGGCCTGGAGTGCAGTGGAGCAATCTCAGCTCACTGCAACCTCCACCTCCCGGATTCAGGCAATTCTTCTGCCTCAGCCTCCCGAGTAGCTAAAATTACAGGTGCATGCCACCATGCCTGGCTAATTGCTTGGATTTTTAGTAGAGATGGGGTTTCACCATGTTAGCCAGGATGGTCTCTATCTCCTGACCTTGTGATCTGCCTGCCTCAGCCTCCCAAAGTGCTGGGATTACAGGCGTGAGCCACCACACCCAGCCGCTAATGGACATTTATATTATATTTAGAAAAATATTTTACACCCTGGGCACAGTGGCTCATGCCTATAATCTCAGCATTTTGGAAGGTTGAGATGGAAGGATCACTTGCGCCCAGGAGTCTAAGACCAGCCTAGGCAACATAGGAGACCCCATCTTTGCAAAAAATTTAAACATTTGCTGGGCATGGTAGCATACGCTTATAGTCTCAGCTACTCGGGAGGCTGAGGTGGGAGGATCACTTGAGCATGACATGGTGAGGCTACAGTAAGCCATGACTGTGCCACTGCACTCCAGCCTGGGTGACAGAGCAAGACTTGTGTCTTGAAAAAGAAAAAAAAAAGTTTTACAACTAAAACACACCCTTTTCTTGGATTTAGGCTGGTTCCGTGTGTACAGCATTTTACCCAAGTCAAATGATGACTTGATGAGGCCCAGCCACCCCCATGTCAGAGCTGACATAATCCAACCACCTCACTTTAGGGATACAGCAATTATAACCGGAGACAATGAGCGCTCTCTAGAGCAGTGGTTGGTTCTCCATGGGGGTGGTACTGCCCTCTAGGCAGCCTATGGAAATCTGTGGAAATTTTTGATAGTTAAAATGATGGAATTGAGGGGAAAAATCATGTAACTGTCAATTGTAAGAGACAAGAGATGAGTATCTCTCAGTTCTGGGGACAGTCACATAATACAAAGAATTTTCCCATGTCCCACATTACTTTTGAGTATCTCACCAAATTGTTTTGTTTTGTTTTGAGGAGTCTTGCTCTGTCACCCTGGCTGGAGTGCAGTAACACAATCTTGGCTCACTGTAACCTCCGCTTCCTGGGTTCAAGTGATTCTCCTGCCTCAGCCTCCCGAATAGCTGGGACTACAGGTGTGCGCCACCATGCCTGGCTAATTTTTGCATCTTTAGTAGAGACAGGTTTTTGTCATGTTGGCCAGGCTTGTCTCAAACTCCTGACCTTAAGTTATCCACCTGCCTCGGCCTCCCAAAGTGCTGGGATTACAGGTGTGAGCCACCGCACCTAGACCAACAAATTGTTTTTAATTATCTGAGCCTCAAACCTAATAATTCCACTGTGGAAAGAGGGCACAGTTCTTATATATATACCAAATTTGCAAGTATGCATGTACTGAATAAATAGAAGGAAAATTGCACTTTGTTTTGCTCAGAACTTTACCAAGAGTGGTACACCATCTAGGAAAATCACTTTGAGGCAGAACTGCCTTCTGTAGTCTTTGAGTAGTTAACACATCTGTTATCAGTCTACAGTGAGGCCTGTCCCAGTTATGGTGATTTTATAGGTAGGTGCAGACAACTGACTTCTGCATTACACCTTCTAGGACAGCTGTTCACAAGCATTTATAAAATATTAATTATTTTATTACAAATTATTCTCCTTTTATTTCTCCTGATTGTTACAACTAGGGTGTTACATTCCTTTTTACTTAACTTACTTTTGAGTCTCACTCTGTTGCCCAGGCTGGAGTGCAGCAGTGAAACTGTGGCTCACTGCAACCTCCACCTCCTGGCTTCAAGTAATTCTCCTGCCTCAGTCTTCCAAGTAGCTGGGAATACAGATGCACACCACCACACCAGGTAATTTTTGTATTTTTAGTATAGAAAGGGGTTTCACCATGTTGGCCCTTGAACTCCTGACCTCAAGTGATCTGCCCGCCTCAGCCTTCCAAAATGCTGGAATTACAGGCATGTGCCACAGGGCCTGGCCATTATATTCCTTCTTAAGAACACATCTGCGGCCAGGCAAGATGGCTCACACCCCGTCTCTACTAAAATACAAAAATTAGCTAAGCATGTGGTATGTGCCTGTAATCCCAGTTACTCAAGAGGCTGAGGCAGGAGAATTGCTTGAGCCCAAGAAGTGGAGGTTACAGTGAGCTGAGATTGTGCCACTGCACTCTAGCCTGGGCAACAGAGTGAGAATTCGGTCTCCAAAAAAAAAAAAAAAGTTCTTGTATATAGACTACACTAACTGTGAATTTCATTTTGGGGTTACAAAAGAGAGCTTTACATATTATATAATTCAGAACCACTGCTCTAATAGTGAACCAGGGGCAGAAAATTCTGGCAGAGAATCTACAACAGCAGGAGTCATGATTGAAGAGGATTTAACTTGAGAGTGAGACTGACCTGAGTTCAAGTATAGGCATAATATTTCCCTACTTTGGTTACTTTGGGAAGGCTACTTAACTTTTCCAGGCCTCCTTTTCTTCAATTTTAAAAATGGGTTTAGGAGTATCTACCGCTAATGTAAGAATAAAATAAGAAAAATTTATAGGTGCCAATAAATGCTAAATGTCTGAGTTTCCCCCACTTTGCATTTTTCTACAGCCTTTCTTTCTGTGGTAAATTGACTTCTTAAGGTTTGCTCCAGGGTGGGGTGCTGGCTCTGGTCAGTTCTGAAACTAATGCCACAGAAAGATAACACGATTGCTGTGGTATAGTGGAAAAAGCCCCAGACCAGAAGACTTGGTGTAAAGTCCTGAATGTCACCATGTGTGACCATGGAACTTGTTAAAGCCTCAATTTCTATAAAATTAGACAACAATATGAACTTCGTAGAGTTGCTTTGAGTGTTAAATAAGTTAATGAATATACGTGCTTAGCATAGTGCCTGATACAGAGTAAATGATTATCATTCTTCTTGGCATAATTGGGAAGAACTAACTGAAAATTTTACAGCAGTGCTTCCTAAACTTGAGTTATTCTCATGCCATGTTAGAATTTTTGTCTAGCACTGTACCATTACGTATTTAATACCTTTTATGTATCAACTTTTTTCCTACCTATGTGTTCTTTATTTTTTTTTGAGACAGAGTTTCGCTCTTGTTGCCCTGGCTGGAGTGCAATAGGGCAATCTCGGCTCACTGCAACCTCTGCCTCCTGGGTTCAAGTGATTCTCCTGCCCCAGCCTCCTAAGTAGCTGGGATTACAGGCATGTGCCACTATGCCCAGCTAATTTTGTATTTTTAGTAAAGATGGGGTTTCTCTATGTTGGTCAGATTGGTCTCAAACTCCTGACCTCAGGTGACCTGCTGGCCTTGGCCTCCCAAAGTGCTGGGATTACAGGTGTGAGCCGGAAGGTACCTACCTGTATGTTTTTAATTTAAAGGAATCTTTAAATTACCAGCAAATGGAAACCCAGTATTACTTGTCACAAAAAAGAAAGTAACTTAAAATAAGTACAGTAGAAACAAAACATGATTACATTTTAACTACATACTGTTACCTGTGGAAAGTTCTTAGCCTGAGGCTTACTCTCTTTATTAAAACGAGATATTAAGTGAGAGGAAGGTGCTAAAGATATAGTAGCACTTACCTGAGATTGTTTCTGAAAGTAATGAGAACTGACTGAAAATTGTTTTCCTAAGAGACAAGGTCTCACTATGTTGCCCCGGCTGGTCTCCAACAATCCTCCTGCCTCAGCATCCCAAGTAGCTGGGATAAACTATTATTTTAATATGAAGTGGTACATGGCTAGATATCCACCTACAATCATCTCAAATTCCTGTCTCTGTATATAAATATTGCAATGAGGGGCTGGGCGTGGTGGCTCAGGCCTGTACTCCCAGCACTTTGGGAGGCTGAGGCGGGTGCACCTGAGGTCAGGAGTTTGATACCAGCCTGGCCAACATGGTGAAATCCTGTCTCTACTAAAACTACAAAAATTAGCCAGGTGTAGTGGCGCACACCTGTAATCCCAGCTACTCGGGAGGCTGAGACAGAAGAATCGCTTGAACCCGGGAGGCGAGGCTGCAGTGAGCTCAGATCGCGCCACCGCACTCCAGCCTGGGCAACAAGAGCAAAACTCTGTCTCAAAAACAAACAAACAAACAAACAAACAAAAAATACTGCAATGAATTATGTGAGGAACTTGCCTCCACTCTAGGAGGGGAAATGATCATTACAATTCCTTACATCTCTAACGGCAGTTTTACAGTTTGCAAAGAGCTTTGGTACTTAGCATTTTGGCTGACCATTGCAACAGTAATTTGGCAGAACGCGGATTATCACACTGACCTGACTGGATGTTATAAAGACTAAAAGCAGTAACGCACCTGGCACTCTTCCCAACGAAAGGGTGGGATGAGATAGTTTACAGGTATATCTACGGAGGGTTGGCGTAGATTAACAGCACTGTTTTTTTCCAACACTCCATACTTCCTAGATCCCGTGCTAAGAGTTTTACAAACATCATCAAATTTGATTCCCACCTGTCTATGAGGCAGGTACTGTTATCAGCCCCATCTCACAAAAGACAAAAGTGAAACACAGAGGTAACGGGTAAGGTCACCCTGCCAGTGGGGGCGCGGCGTGAACCCAGGCAAATTGACACAACTCCTGCACTTTCCTGCCCAAGGTCACGGCGGTGTGAGGTCGGCTGGAGAAGGGAGGGCGCTGACCTGTCAGACACTTGTTCCTGGGTGAGCTTCTTGTCGCTCTGCAGCAGGATGGACACGTAGTGGCGGATCATGCCTACGAAGAAAGTGATGATTACGATGGGTAGGACTACCCAGAGGCGGATGTTGGAGTCGAGCAACAGTTCTGGCCCTGCCATCTTCACTGAAAGCTGGCTCCTAGCCGGGGATGGGCAAGCTTCTCTTCTCTGGGGCGCAGTTGCTTCTCTACGACCTCGCCTCCGGGCCTTCTCACGCCCCTTTGCCCGGCTAGCCCAGAACGCCGCTGCAGCGGTAAGTCCAACGAACCGACTTCAGCTGGGCTGCCCGGCCTTCCACTTCCGGCGCGTAAGTGACGTCACGTCGTGGCGCGCCTCGCTGGCGTCAGAGCGGCGTCGGGCTGGCGGGAAAGTAGAAAACGACGGGCGGCTACGGCTTCTTGGTGGGTAAACGGGGCAGTGGTCGTAGGCTCTCGAGGCCCCGCTCCCCGGCGGCCTAATCTCTAAGCCCGAGCCGCGGTCGGCGTTCTCCTCTGGGGCTCCGCGCCCGGATCTTCGGCTTCCTCATCTGCTCTGAGATAGGATAATCCCCACAGGTACCTGTCTGCGTCGCTCACATGAAGAAACGAGAAAGGCTTTTACCCTCACCCCCTTCCAGATGAACCAGTCCAGGCGGTCGGCCTCAACTTCTTTCTGTTGGGCTTCTCTGGAAGCCTGATGGTATCACACTTGTTAAGGCCGGGTGCCTGGAAGCCGGACGTCCTGACTTGCCTCAGTTTTTCCGTCTGCAAGATGGCTGATAATGATTATCCGTATTAACCGTGGCGGCGATAAATAAAAAGCTTAGTACAGTGCCCGGTACCTCGTAAATGTTAACCATTATTATAAGTCAGTATTATCATTAAGAGTAAGTATAGGTGGTGAAGAGCGCGGGTGCTGGAGCCAGACTGCTTGAGTTAGAATCCCAGTTCTGCCACTGACGATAAGAAGAATAATGACCTCTTTCTTTCTCTCTTTCATTCTTTTTTTTTCTTTCTTTTGCTGTTTCTTTCTTTCTCCTTTTCTCTCTTTTTCTAAAATCTCTTCCTCTTTCTTTCATTCTTTTATTATAAATATATATATATATATATATATATATATATATGTCTCTGAGAAATATTCATCTGTTCATTGTTATGGCTTTTCTTTTGAACACCCCACCTTGTGGTTAGAGACATTTTGATGATTTGTTTTCTTTCTGTGTTCACCCGGTCAGAGATAGGAACAAGGGGGGGGGGGGAAAGAAAGAGGATCCAACATTTGTTTGCCTACTGTAGACATTAGAGCAGGCGTTTTAGAATATATGTAAAAAGGAGCATAGAATGTCATCTATGTTCTTACCCTTTTCATTTTTCGGATAAAGAGGGTTAATAGAAGCCAGAAGAGAGTCGCAGCCACACAGGTACATGTTAGAGTGATCAGCTCCAGATTAGACTTGTCCGAGGTTCCTAAAGAGAGAAAAATCACAACAGTGGTGCAAAAAAGTGACGCCCAAACTCAGAGTCTTTGTGGTTTTATAAAAACTTTATAAAAGAGGCTCAGTTTCCCTACATGGTTTATCATAGCGAACCCAATCTGCTGCCACGAAATCAGTCTCTGGAAGAGATCTCTTACTTACTGAGCCAGGCAGTATACATGATATTAGCATAATGAACTCACATAGTAAAGGCTTTCCAGAAATTTTGCTATCAAGTTTGCAAACTTTGTAATCCCAGAAATAGCCATGTAAAAATCAGAGGAGAAATTTAAAATGGGAAAAAATTAAGGCAGGAACAAAAGTCCGCTAAAGTGCCTAATCTGGAACATGTTAAATTTCCCTAATGAGTTTTAGAGGAAATTCTAAAGAAAAAGACAAAATAATGACATAAAAGGGCTCCTTTGGGACTTGCAAAATTCTTCAAAGTAGATTTTAAAAATAAAAATAAAACTTCAGGACTGTCACAGTTGCCTGTTTGCTCCCTTTGGAACAGCCAGTTCAAAGCTCCCATATCCCACTCCCAGTGTTTCTGATCTCATTAGCCAGACCAGGGGGCCTGAGATAGAAAAGGCAACACTGCACCTGAATCCTTCCCAGTCACCTTCTCTATCAGAATCACACAGATCTAAAGCTGAGCACCATATCTCCAAGACCAAAATGAAAAGACTTAAAATATTCAAGCCATGGCTCCAGAGAGAGAACTCTGGAATTTGTAAAGAATGCCTGCATGGGCCAGAACAGTATTGATTCCTGTGAACAATTTACCAGGAATTCTAAAGTAATGCCTTTATCCTTTAACTTAATTAAAATGAGACAGAAGTGGCTGGGTGTGGCCACTTCTGTCTCATTTTAATTAAGTTAAATGTCTCATTACAGGTGGCTCACACCTGTAATCCCAGCAGTTTGGGAGGCTAAGACAGGAGGATTGCTTGAGCCCCAGAGTTTGAGACCAGCCTGGGCAACATAGCAGGACCCCTTCTCTTAAAAACATAAAAAAAGACGTGGCGGCACACACCTGTAATCCCAGGTACTCAGGAGGCTAAGGCAGGCATTCAAGGTTGCAGTGAGCTATGATTGTGCCACTACACTCCTGCTTGGGCAACAGAGCAAGACTCTGTCTCAAAAGAGAGAGAGAGAGAAAGAGAGAGAGATGTTTATATTAAGGTGGGCAAAGAACAAGTAAAACTTTCTTTTTAGAAATGATGATGTGGATGAGGATCTAATCTGCTGAGCACTTATCTTCCAAGCATTCAAACTACCCTATGAAATCAGTGACAGTAATACCCCAGTTTTATACATGAGCACTTCATCTTGGGGGCTCTCTGTTTCCATGCAACAAAGATGTATTAAGTTGCACGAGAGGCAAGGTTAGGGGCCGGAGGAGATAGAAAGATTAATGAGGGACAGAGGCCACTCTTAAGGAGCCCATTCAAACCTAAACAAGAGACTCAAGGCAAATACAAAGAAATTAGATTTTAAAAGATTCGGCAGTTGAGTAAATCTAATATATGCTACTATCTAATATTAGTCTAAAAATACTTTTTTGAAGAGGTGGCATTTGAAATGAATTTTAATCTGCAGAGTTGAAGGCAGGGGAGGGTAGAGGGAACAGTTTGAGTAAAGACCCAGACCTGGCCAAGCACGGTGGCTCACGCCTGTAATCCCAGCACTGTTTCAGAAGCCGAAACAGGCGGATCACCTGAGGTCAGGAGTTCGAAACCAGCCTGGCCAACATGGTGAAAGCCCGTCTCTACTAAAAATATCTTAAATATTAGCCAGATATGGTGGTGGGCACCTGTAATCCCAGCTACTCAGTAGGCTGAGGCAGGGGAATTGCTAGAACCCGGGAGGCAGAGGTTGCAGTGAATTGAGATCACACCACTGCACTCCAGCAGAGTGAGACTCCATCTCAAAAACAAAACAAAAGAAAAGACCCAGACCTGGGAAAAGATAGGGCAGTACAATACAAAATACAGGACAGGACTAGATCATAGAGGATTCTGAGCATCTGTGTGATGGGTTTGAATTAAAGGCTGCAGGCAGTTGGAGCCAATGAAGGTTTCCTGCCCTGAATCGCAGCAAATACACAAGCTGGAAACCTGAGAATAACAGTAACTCCTTGGCCCTTGTTGAGTGCTTTCTATTCTAGGGACTTTTCTAAGGAATGACGTGTATCGATTCACCAAAGACTCACAAAAATTCTACAAGCTAGATTATTCCCATTTTATGAATGAGGAAGTCGAGACATAGACAGATTAAGCCTCTTGCCCAAAGTCACATAGCCTGCAAGTGGTGAAGCTGTGATTCTAACCCAGATAATCTGACTGCATGTGCTTAACCACTAAGCTTCCAAGAGTCCACCACTTCCTCCTCTCTGATCCTTTCAGCCTTTACAAGTGCAAATTAATCACTTCCTATTGGCCATAGTCCCCGCCACAAAGTATCTTTTAGTCTGGAGTGGAAACTGATGCTTTCTCTCCATCCAGCCCATCCCAAAGTCCTGCCCATTCTACTTCCTTGGATCTTGAAATTGTCACTTCTCCTACCCAGCTGTGACTGTCTAAAATAAGGCCTCATCAGTTCTCACCAGGACTACCTCATTGGCCATGGCTCCCTCCAGTCTGTCCTCCATCTCTGCAGCCAGAGTGATCTTGCCAAATCACCAGTTTAAAATCCTGTTACTCCTCTGTCCAAATTCCATTGTCTGTTCCCCATCACCATCAGGATAAAAGTCCAAATCCTTAAATCCTTTATGCCCAACCTTGCCTCTCTTTTCAGTTTTGTCTCCTGCTGTCCTCCTACTTGCTTCAGTCACATCACAGTGCTTATCGTTTCTTAAATACACCAACCCTTCTGAACCTCCATGCTTGGCTTTTGCTGTTTCTCTGACAAAATGTGTGCTTCCTGGTGGCTGAGTCTATAACTTACCCTACTCCTCAGATTGGGTGAATGAATGTATATGTTATGTTTTCCATATCTCCAAGGAGTTTCATGAGGCTTTTAAAGAGTTTAGTGTCACACTTCTGTTCCTGTGTATTACTTCCATAAAACATACAGACTACCACCTCTGTTGCAGATATGTTCTAGGTGCTGGTATACAGTGAGAAGAGAAAGGGCATGGTTGGGGCTCACAGTCTGATATTCAAATAGGAACTGATGAGCGTGTTACAAGTTATGAGTGAAGCAGCAGAATGTAGGGCTATGATTCTCCTGTTCGCTGCTACATCCCCAGGGTTCAAAATAGTGCCTGGCATATAGCAGACATCCTGAAAATAGTGATTGAATGAATGAATTGGCCTACTTGCTGCTTTGTCAGCTGTGCTTAAGTTTCCCTGAACCTCATGGGAGTGATTGAGAATAACTTCCTTAAAGAATTTTCTAAGTACGATAACCTTTTCTCTCAGTACACATCCTCACAATAAGAAGATTGTAAGCTCAAGTTCATATGAGTTTGGTTTCTTTCTCCACAGTGACAGTGAGGTTTAATGCTGCCTTGCTGTACACATGCACACACACACACACACACACATCCTTGCTTATGCTGCAAATAAGTTTTGTGGAATTTCATGGGGATTGGGATCCACTCAGGACACGGTGGCCTTTGGCTGTCGGAGATGCTGATAGCATCTTGAGACATTGCATTGTCTGCATAAAACCTCTACAGATGCTTCCCGCATGCAATGTGCTAAGAGAGGCCCCCTTGATTGTGGGAACTTTCCCACCGCATTCTGTGGGACAGGAAGCTGACCCCTCAAAAGTCTAATTCCGCAGTCCTTACTCAAGCAAAATTCATTTCAGTGGGACCAAATGTGTTTGTGTGCAAACACACATTTAAGGAATCAGCTCACTAAAAAACATCTTCAAGATAGCCATTTATCAGGAAGCCAAAATCTATTTACTATTAATAATGTTCAGTACTGCTTATTGGAAAATATTAGAATTTTACAGTATATGCTTGTAGTATCAATGCTCTATTGCATTTGATGGTTAAGTCTCTATCTCTATTTGAAAAGCGACTGTTAGGGCAGTATTATGCTGGGTGACTGACTGAAGAGAACCCTTAGGTGTTTTCTCAGCAGTCAAACATCCACACACAGGCCTGACTAGACCCAGCTTCAACTTGCCGGTGACAGCTGATGAGCTCAGTGCATGAGATAATCCAGCTGCACACAGGAGGGGAAAGAGGCCAGGGAAACGTGGGTGGGATTTGACAGTAACTAGTGGTTAATACTGGGTCTCAGGGACATGACTCTCATATGATGTATGTGAAAGACCAGCATCAGGACACCGTATGAGATTACTTTTATTTGGGATACTGACAAGAATATAGCCAATTTGAAGAATGTATGGTAATTATATCTATTACAGACTGCTGACCCAGTAGCACAGAGCATTCCATGCCAATTACTCTCCCAGGCTTTATATCATTCCTTTTGGAATAGAGAGGGCAGATGCCACACCAGGGATGGCCTCAGTTATGAATGGGTGTGTATCTTGTCTTAGGTCTCTGCAGCTTCGCAGTGTCCTGAGCTTTCCCGACAGCAACAGCAGCTCTCTGTACACACGGCCTGGGCTGCATGGTCTGGCGGCATCACACCAGCCCTGACATATGGCACTGTGTGGCATCAGACTGCATGAATGCGTAGGCAGCAGAGCCAGACAACTCAGCTCATGCAATATAACCAGACAGAGTTTCCCAAGGAGTTAAAGAAACACCCCAAGCAAAAGACCAGAGCATCTTGGTCTGGGGCCTGCCTTGACTTAGGGACGGAACAGAGGTTTCATCAGGAAAGGGCAAGAGGACTTTAGGTGACTTTATGAGCAGCTGTGTTGCAAACCAGGTACTCTGTGCCCCAGTTTCCTCGTCCTTACAAAGTGGAGGTGATAACAGCCCCTTCCTCACATGTCAATTGTGTAAACCTAGTGTTAGCTATTATTTTGAAGCCAACCTTCCTTCTTTCCCTCCCTCCCTCCCTTCTTTTCTCCCTCTCTCCCTCCCTCCCTTCCTTCCTTCCCCTCCCTCCTTCCCTCCCTTCCTTCCTCTCCCTCCCTTCCTTCCCCTCCCTCCTTCCCTCCCTTCCTTCCTTCCTCTCCCTCCCTCCCTCCCTTCCACTCTCCCTCTCCCACCCTCTTTTTGTTTCTCCATCTACACCCCTTACTCCAACCTTTTTCTTTTTTTTTTCCTTATCACTTTTTGGACCTCAAGTGCAGAATAATTTTTTTTCATCCAAACACATTGCATGTATTATTTAATACAATTTACCTTTTCTTTTTGAAATGAATCATATTTCAGTATCATTTTCTACTGGAAAATCATTTTCTACTGGAAAACTTGAAAAGTACCTAAGTACTCATCAATTTCTGCAAAAAATTGGTCCACTGACTCCCTGAGAAATTTGCCTGACCCTAGAGGCTGCCTTAGTTATTATTCTCTGGTTGTATTGTTATTGTAATTTGAGTAACTACTTTTTTGGGTTTATTGCTCATTAACCTATTGGGACCTCAAGAGGAGGACATATGTCTTGTTCACTTTGAGTCTCCAGCACTGACTCAGAGGAAGTCTCAATAAAGATTTAGATATGGATGAAAAGAAAATTATTCAGATGCACCTCGACCTGACTCTAAGATTCCCGAGCAACATAAGCCACTCAACCAGTGCCACCTCCTTCTATCTAAAACCCAGTCACCTGTAATCCAGGTAAACTTACTATGTGGTTTTTCTAGAGCCTATGGAAATATTAAAATAGGCCTGTAGACCTTTATTACTGTTGATGAAGTTTTTTAGGAATCTATGTACAACAATTTGGAACCACTTCTAAGGACAGTGATGTATGGAAATACTGAATTCCCATGAAATTTCAAGTACATTTTCAAGAATACTTTTAAGTAAGGATACTTAAATTTATGTTATATGACAGTTATGGAACACATTTCTTTTTTCACAAGTTAAATCCTTAAGTCAAACAGGAATCCTGTGGCTTAGAACACCTTTTAGGTGGCTCACTGGTTAAGTCCGGCAAAAGTGTAATACAGAAAGTTTTGCTGAAATGGAATTTGGTATATCATATTAACAAACGGTAATGTTAGCTAACACAAAGTTTTTATTATATGCCAGGTGCTGTTTTAAATGTGTTAATCCTTACAACAACCCTATAAAGATTGGTATACCATCAATAGGATCCCCATTTTACAATGAGAGACTGGAAGCACCAGGAATGTAAGGAACTTCGCAAAGGTTACACAGCTCATGAAGAGTGAGGCATCCGGCTTCAGAATGGGTCCTTTTAACAATCATGCTGTGCTACCTTAGAGTTGAGATGCAATAGAGCAGGATGGTTGAACATGGTTCAAATTCTCAGCTCTGCCATTTCCTAGCTGTGTAACCCTGGACAAGTAATTTCATCTTTTTGTGCCTGGATTCTCATTTTTAACTAACTGTACTTCCTTGTACTTCTAGGATTATTGCAAAACTTAAGTAGGATTATGGATGTTATGTGCTTAAAATAGTCCACTGCATGTTCTATAAGCGCAAGATATTAATTACATGGTCCCAGGCCCTCACAGAGCCCAACACCAAGTTCCCTAGGCCTAACACCCATTTTTATGATACCCAGAGCAGTTTTTTGCCAGCCTAGTTTCTACAGAAGGAATTAAGGTGAATATTTTTTGAGTTTGAATTATTTTGCCTCAAGAACTCTCTCCAAAGACCTCAATCAGCCTAACTGAATTCCACCACCCTTTTTTTGAATTTTGCTTGATCAAGGCCAGCTTTATGTCACTGATTAGATGTGAAGTATAAAGGCATGTGTATTCCTGTCCCTCAGCCCTCCTATGTGGCATTAGTGCACAGCTGGTTCATCTCTGTTTTGAGCATTGCTTTCTCCTTGGGAAACCTTTCTAAATAGCCAACACCCATGAGAGGAGTAACATCAATCCCCAACATATTCATGTGAATTAGTTTATCACATCCTTTCTCAGTGCCAGGATAGTCATAGAAGTGAATTTGGGGGCAGGATTCAGGAAGAGAGGAGCTAATGTGGAGGAGGGTCAGTCAGGGATCAGAGGAGGGTCAAAATGGAGAACTGAAAACTGATAGCTGGCCAAGGGCAATACAAAGGAGTGACTGAAGAGCCACAGACCTATTGTTTTGAGTGTTTTTTTATTCTTGACTTTTGGGATTTAATTTATTAGAGAATATAGTGTCTACTTCCTATTGGATGAGTCCTTTCTCAAACAAGTGACAAAGTGCAAGCAATTGTTTGCAAATCAGCCTCTAAAGCCATGACTGGTATTTAGACTGCAAGATCCTGATGTAGTCCTTTTGTGCCTTTGTGATTTTTGTATCCATCAATCATCTTCAAAAAATGCTTAAAATGATAGTCGTTCTTCTTCAAGTTGTTTTCTCCTATGTACTTATAACTGATAATGAAATATAGTAAGGCCGAAATCTGATATAAGAATGTTTTCGTATATACTGTGGTTTTTGCAATAATAATTATAAAGCATAGCTTAAGTCCTTGGATGAAATTGTAACGGCCCCATTGAGTTCCAGGGCTATTGAACACTATGCTAATTTCAGAAATGATTTTGGTTACTAACACTTCTGTTGTTGCATTTGATATAGAACTTCCCCTCTGAGAGCTTCATGTGTCCTTGTGCTGGCACTAGGTCCAAACCAAACAAGACCTGTGATTATTTAAAGAAGGTACTTTGACTGCACAGTTCATTCATCCTTTACAGATACAAAAATAACACATTGTTTTATCTGTGAGTATAAGAATCCTTTCAAAGGAAATAAAAAAAAGCAGACAGTTTCCTTCCTGGCTAATTCACCAACCTCTTTAAATCTGTTAAACATAGCCACAGACACAACTCGTTTGCTTGGTTTCATTTCCTAAACTCTATTTGACAAGATAAGTCAGTGTGAAGGTCCATATGCATCTAACAGGAAATAAAGTCTAAATCTAGGGAATGTTTTATAGCTACCAGGGTGGTAAGAACAATGACTCTAGAGCAAGAGTCCCATTTCAGTGATAAAATTACTGAGCAGGTACTGTATTCAGTTGTTGTGAACACCATCCAGGGATCAAGTTTAAATCCAGTGAGCCCAAACTACTTTCATTCAAGATACTGCATTTGACTCATACACGCAGGCTTTTGTAAGATCCACAAAATACTAACATTCAAAATTTCTTCCTGTGTAAAATTATATTCTTATATAGACTTGAAACCTGCTTCTTGGAAATTTCACTACCATCTCCCTTCCTTGGTTCTTGTTATCTTTTCTGGTGTGTCAAAGAATGAGTCAAATACCTCTTCTGTCAGAAAGCTCCTTAAGTATTTGAAGAAAACAATCATGTTACTCCCGTGTTGTCTCTTTTTCGGACTAAGTATCTTCATTTTCTGGCACTATTCTATTCCTATCCAGGATATAGCTCTATTTATTTGTTTCTTTTATAAATGGGCACAATATTTCAGGTGTGGTTGGATGATTGCCAGTCAGGTAATCTGTGTTTTCAGTTAACTGCAATTTTTAAGCAAAAAGGTTGGATACAGTCATCACTCTTATAAAAGAGAGCAAAAGAGAAGGCCAAAACACTATAAAAAGCAGACACAAGAGTTCAAAAAGCATAGCAGTTGGGGCAATAATGAACAAAATAATGGAATATATATATTCCATTATATGTATGCCATATATATATATATATATATATATATATATATATATATATGGCAGCCAATATGGGCAATTCAAGTAAAAATGATCTCCACTTTCCACAAGAGTAAATGATATGGCTGACAGAAAGTTTTAGAAATTATCAGTAATGCAGTATTCTTAACATCTGACTTTTCAGAAAAGCATAACATTAATGGGAAAAGGAATCAGCATAGGAAGTCTGGAGGCATGTGAAAATAAGAGAAATGGAGAAAATAAAAATAACAGGATCACTGGAAGACTGCTTTTGCTCAATTTTATCCTAAGCCCTTGCAGACAACTTCCTAAGGCACCTCAGGAATGAGAAGAGTGGAGGAAGGGTAGAAACATTCTGAGGTTTACATAGATGCAAGTCTCAGCCTCACCATGTAGTCATTGTGGGACTTTGGGCAAGTTATTTAACTTCTTTGCGTTTCCGTCTTCCCATCTGTAGATTGAAGCTACTACTATTGACTTATTTGGATTCTTACAAGATTAATAGGATTAAGTATGTCATGTGTCCAGCACAGTGCCTGCAGACAAAGGTACTATATAAATGTTTCCTGCCAAGTGCTGGGCATGTGTACAGGATACAAAGATATCTCAGACAGTCCTGTTTCAAAGTTTATAATTCAGTAGGGAAGAAAAGCATATCAACCCCAAAATAATAATAAAAAGCAGAATAAAATAAGTACTGGCTAATGATTCTAGAAGCCGGGAGTGAGAGAGCAGAGACTGAGTATCCGCCTCAGCCATTCATCCTGGAGGATATTCCAGGGTAGAAAGCACTTCAGCTGGCCTGAGAGATAAGAAGGATTTGGCTGGAATAGGGAATGGAGCCTGTACAAAAGACATTCCAGGATGCACTAACATGACAAAGAGAGACCATAGTTGGCGTTATGTGGTGAGTTTCGCTCACCAATGCCCAAAAGACTGACTCTAATCCAATCTGGAAGGCCCCACGGTGCTGCTGATCTGTCCTGGAGTAGTGAAAGAATATCAGCAGGCCTCCTGCAGAGCAGACTGATGGCGAACAGAAAGTTCTGAAAGTGAGGAGAAGAAACTCACAAATGCCGTAAATGCACACTTTTTTTGTTTTTGAGATGGAGTCTTGCTTTGTCACCAGGCTGGAGTGCAGTGGTTCGATCTCGACTCACTGCAACTTCAGTCTCCTGGGTTCAAGCGATTTCTCTGCCTCAGCCTCCTGAGTAGCTGGAACTACAGGTGCGCACCACCATGCCTGGCTAATTTTTTGTATTTTAGTAGAGACGGGGTTTCACCATTGCCAGGATGGTCTCGATCTCCTGACCTCATGATCCACCTGCGTTAGCCTCCCAAAGTGCTGGGATTACAGGCGTGAGCTGCTGCACCCAGCCGTAAATGCACAATTTTAAGCACACTAGATTCTGAGAAACCTAGATCAACCTGGCAGAAAAAGGGAAGGGGAAGTGAGTCAAGACTTTGAGGAGACCTACAAACATGCAGAAATGTCACTGCTTCATACCCAGGCTCCTCCCAGGCTATCAGAGTCCAGCCATTGCTGCCCCATATTCCCTGGTGGAGGGGTGGGGACAGACACATGCCGGGGAAGGCAGTCATGCAGTGGCAGGAGGGGAGTCTGAGAAGAGTTCAGTTTTCTCCTCCAGTCTGCCATGACCAGACTGTACAAGTTAGGTGAGTCAATTCAGACCTCTCTGGAGGTTTATCACTGCTCTGTGTATCTCATGGGGATGGTGAGAGGATATGGGGGAAATGACATCTGCTCTGAGGATTAGTGACATCTCCTTGCTCCCTGTGTTCCCTGGCCCAATGCAGCCACTTCTGAGGGCTACATGTCTGGGTGCCTGTTAAAAGACAGAGTAGCAGCTATCTGGGGAAGAAGATGTTAAACGGAGATGCTGATAAACTGTTTTCTGTATGAGCGAGCAGAAAAGCGAACATAATATTTTAGAACAAGGATTATTTGGGAGCCAAAACCATTACTAATATTTAGGGAATGCTACCCCTCTCACTTTTTCTGAAAGTATAAATTTGTGGTGGAGTGGTTTCGGACTTTCAGGGGGCTCCTTAAAATCATCTCCTTCTGAAAGAATAGAGATGATATTCTGTTTTAAAGGGGTTTGAATCCTCAGTTACAGTATTTAAGCAATGTAAGTTTCAGGGGAAAAAAAACCTGAAGTACATTGCTTTCTTCCTAGTTCCTCCCCGCAAAATACTTGCATATTCTGAAGTCGACTGGTTAGCATTTGGAAACAGGCTACTGAACAAGCTCCATCCTTTCATGTAAAACCTCAATATGCCATAGATATTTACATCTAAGAGGTGCCAAGCTGGTATTTTACGATGTTGTACATTTTATGTTTTAGATGATTCTTAGCATTAGAGAATTGAAATTGAGGTGAAAACTATTTTCCAAATGGAAGCCACATGGCCATCGCCGTGGTAGGATTAGGCCTCTTTGTATTTTGCTGCTGAGCAAACTGTCTGAGACCTATAAAGGCGAAGCACTTGGAATATTTTTCTTAAATGTGGTTTGTTGATTATGTGTTGCTTCTCTCTGATAATAGTTTACAGCCCACTTCATTTTAAAAAGCCACCTTATGAAAGCATTTGGAATAGCAGCATATGTCTAACTCCTAGGAATTAGAAAAGGAAAACAAATGAACAATTTTAAGTGTGCGAGTTCCCCCTCCTCATCTACCCCCCTCCCTTTTCTTCCTTCCTGGATGTCTCTCTCACAGGTGTGGACTACTCTAGCCACTCTCCGTGGCAGGGCATAATCACATGGTCAGAACTGGGTTTCCTTTCTTCTGGGAACGATTTCTCCCACAGAGACGGTGTTCAGATTTCGGGCTCTCAAGAATGGCCAGCCAGTGTCTTCACCTTCTGCTTTGCCAGACAGAACCAGACAGTCCCTTCCCAGAGTGGCAGGGAGAGGGGAGAAGGAGGTCAGGGAAAGGAACAGACTGGAGCGGGCAGCAGGAGACTGGGAGGTGGAAAGTTAAACAAACAGGGAAATAGATGTCTGACCAATTTCTTGTTGCTTTCTTAAGCAGCTGTTTACCTTGAACAGTGAGGTATGCTGAACTTTCCACAGAGCCCTTCTGGTTGGTGGCTTTGCAGTGATAGACACCTTCATCCTCTTCTGTGACTCTTTCAATAAACAGTGTGCTGCTTCCTGGTCCTAAAATAATTCCTGAGGAGTGAGAGATGTTTAGATTAGTGGGCCTGGATGACAAACAAAAAACAGCTACTTCTGTAACACAACCTTCTTCCTATCATTATGCATTCAGACAAGGAAATCCGAGCTCTAGTAAACCTGGGGCAGGGTTGCTTATTTGTTTTCTCTGGGTCCAGGCTTTTTCTTTTCTTTTTTTTCTTTTCTTTTCTTTTCTTTTTTTTTTCAGGCTTTCTAATAGCACCTTCACCACCCAGCAAAACTGTGATCTCCAGCTTTGGAGATGCAGATTCATCTACCCTGTAGAAAGAAATGTGAAGCAGCTGCCATGCTCAACTGGGAAAGTTGCAGATATCAAGAAGGTAGCATATCTAATAATAACAATTATCAATTACTCAACACTCTTTATGTGCTTGGCACTATGTGACACACTTTCATACCTTGACATTTACAACCAGCCTGTCAGCTAATATTGTCTTCCTTTTACAAATGAGGTAACTAAGATTCTGTGAGGTTAAGTAACTTCACCAAGAGCATGGAGTTTGACTGAAAGCACATTTGTGGCATATGGGTCAAAGGAAATAATACTTCATTTGTCATAAAGCTTGGTGAGTCAGTATAGCCTAGTGATAAAGAGTTTGCCTGGGCTGTTTTAATCCATGCCTTAGCACTTCAAGCTTTGTCACTTAGGCAAGTTACTTGATCTTTCTAAGTTTCAGTTTCCTTAACCTTAAGATAAAAATGGAAGTAATTCTTACTCTATAAGTGAAAAAATAAATGGCAAGCCCATGGCACATAGTAAGTGCTCAGTAAATGTAAGTTTAAGAGTTACTAACAGAACACAGTGTAGTAGAAGGAGCTCCATGAATTTTCAGACCCCTGAAAGGGTTCAAGACCTTGAAGCTTCAATACTTTGTACTATCACCATGTATTTGTTGAGTATTTACTCTACCATCAGTTAGTATTGCAAAACAGCAGGCTAAGATGTAGGCAGGCTAAGATGTAGGCAGGCTAAGACATGGTATCTGTTGAGAAGGAAAAATTAATTCATACCAACCACACATATATACATTCTCTCTCTCCCACACATGCTCAACACATATACTCACTCATACACACAAACCAGCAAATAGAAAATGTTTAATGAATGAGAATGAATGAATGTAGCACAGGCTATCTAATTAAGTGGAAAGCCTGGCACAGAAAAGGAGATCGGTAAGGAAAGGCATACTTGGGGAAGGCTGCATGGAAGAGGTGGGCCTCGAGTTGAGGTTTGAAGGATTTTCAGAATTGAAGTGAGAAAGGAAAGCATGAGAAATGGCATGATGTGGAAATAAACAGGGATTGAGTACTTGTTCCAGAATAGTGATAAAATGGGCCTGGCCAGACTACAGGCTGTATTTCATTAGTTTAAATAGTTTGTATTTCTCCTGATTCTGAAAGATGTACTCAATATAGAAAGTTAAGAAATATTTTAAAGCATAAAAAAAAGAAAATGTAATATTACAAAGCTATGGTAATCAAAACAGCCTGGTACTGTTATAAAAACAGACCCACCAACCAATGGAATAGGCAAGAGCCCAGAAATAACCCAAACCTCTAAGGTCAATTGATTTTTGACAAGAAGCCAAGAACACACAATGGGGAAAGGACTGTCTCCTTAATAAATGATGTTGGGAAGCCAGGTGCGGTAGCTCATGCCTGTAATCCCAGCACTTTGAGAGGCCAAGGTGGGTGGATCATGAGGTCAGGGGATCGAGACCATCCTGGCCAACATGGTGAAACCCCATCTCTACTAAAAATACAAAAAAAGATTTAGCAGGGCATGGTGATGTGCGCCTGTAATCCCAGCTGCTCAGGAGGCAGAGGCAGAGAATTGCTTGAACCTGGGAGGCAGAGGTTGCGGTGAGTTGAGATCGTGCCACTGCACTCCAGCCTGGGTGACAGAATGAGACTCCATCTCAAAAAAGAAATTTAAAAAAAAAATGGTGTTGGGAAAACTGGGTATCTGCAGACAGAAAAATGAAAATGGGCCCTTCTCTCATCTCTTGTACAAAAATGAACTCAATGTGGATTAAAAACTTAAATGTAAGACCTGAAACTATAAAACTACTAGAAGAAAATATGGGGGAAAAACTCCATGATAGTGGTCTGGGAAGAGATTTCTTGGATATGACCCCAAAAGCACAGGCAACAAAAGCAAAAACAGGCAAATGGGATTGCATCAAACTAAAAGACTGACACAGCAAAGGAAACAATTAATAGAGTGAAGAGCTAACCTACAGATTGGAAAAAAAAATTTGCATATCATACATCAGATAAGGAGCCAATATCCAAAATATACGGAGAACTCAAACTACTCAATAACAAGGAAACAATCTTGGTTGAGGAGTTTCAATTCAATGTAGAAGGAATTAGTGCTTTATTGGATACAGCAGTAGAAAAAGAGAGAGATGAGTCCAAGGTGACTTCAATATTTTAAACCCAGATAACAGAAAAAAAAGACAGCTCTTCCCCATAACCTTGGCTAAGTCATTTAATCTCTTTGGGGCTATTTCCCCATCTGTAAGTGAGAATAATACCTGCTCCACCTGTTTGATGATCAATTGAGATAACTTAAATGGAAGCATTGGAGCTTTGAGAAGTATAAGATATAGCATAAGTGGCAATTACAGAAAATAAAAGTGGCTATACAGTTGCTTGGGGTCAATGAACATTTATAATGGCAATTATTTTGCTATCTACAATCATTACAGTCATCTCCATTGCAGCATATCTGAACCTCAGTCAATTTTCTATCACTCAAGGGTAGCAGTATGGGCTGGGCATGGCAGCTCATGCCTGTAATCCCAGCACTTTGGAAGGGCAAGGCGGGAGAATTGCTTAAGCCCAGGAGTTCGAGACCAGCCTGGGCAACATAGTGACATCCCATCTCTACTAAAAATTGGAGAAAAAAAAAAGGCTAGCACCATGAGCAAATAAAGTCAAAGGACTTGGATTTCACCCAAGGAGAGTGTGTAATTATGAAAGATGGGAGATAGTAGCCAGGATGCTCATGAGCTAACATCATCGGGCACAGAGTCCTCTTTCCAGCCCAAGGAGAGGAGATAGAGTGAGAAGGTGTCCAAATTCAATGGGCAAAGCTCTTCTTTCTGATGTGCCCTCATATTGCACTGTAACAAATGACACAGAGACACTGATGTGTCCCCATTAGATAGGCCACTCAGATGCTCAGAACTGTCATCAGGTCCTTGCTCTCCTCCACTCTTGCTATTTATTTCCCTTCTTACAAAAATAAACATGCTATTACCCTTATAATCTGTCTCCATCCCTCAGATCTTTTGTTCATACTTAATTCATTGTCTCCCCTGGTTTCTCTAATACTTTAATCTGTTGATACTCACTTTATATGACTCAATCCGTAGGATGCAGGCTCTCGCCTGCTGAGGAAAATGCCTCTTTAAAAGGGCTCTATTTTTAGTTTAATTTTAATTTTTTTGACTAAGCACTTCCAAAAATTTTAAAGTGAAGAAAAGCATAACCATGTATCTACCATTAAGATGATTAGATGTCAACATTTTGCCATATTTGCTTTAGACAGACCCATTTCTCTCTGTCTTTTATATGACATAAAATTTATAGATACTTTATCCCTTCCTTTACCCTCTCTCTTCAGAGGTATCTGAAGTTGATGTGTAAATTCTCATGCATGCTTTTGTACTTTTTCTACATAGGTATGCATTGCTACAGAATACAGAATATTATTTTGTGTGCTTAAAAATTCTAAATACGCCTGTAATGCCAGCACTTTGGGAGGCCAAGGTAGGCGGATCATGAGGTCAGGAGTTCAAGACCAGCCTGGCCAATATGGTGAAACCCCACCTCTACTAAAAATATAAAAAATTAGCCAGGCGTGGTGACGCGTGCCTGTAATCTTAGCTACTCTGGAGGCTGAGGCAGGAGAATCTCTTGAATCCAGGACGAGGAGGTTGTGGTGAGCGGAGATCATGCCACTGCACTCCAGCCAGGGTGACAGGCAAGACTCCGTCTCAAAAAAACCCAAAAATGGAGAGATCCAAGATGGCCGATTAGCAACAGCTCAGGAATGTAGCTCCCAGTGAAAGCGCAGAGAACGAGTGGACGCCGCACTTTCTGATGAATTTTTGTGGCCCATAGACCCGGAGATTCCCTGCAGAGGAGCCACACGGGTCGCCAGCGCGACTCTTTTGGCTGGCGCGGCTGTTTTGCCGGCGCCCCAGCGCGGTGCTTCCTGGTGCGGAGTGTACAGGACGGACGGGCTCGGCTGGTCCCACCCCCACAAGGAAAACAGCAATTGGAAGCGCTGAGGACTGAGAGTTTCACAGCAAGCACAGCGAACCCGGGAAGGTCCGGCTCTGTGGGGAAGGGGCGTCCCCCAAAGGAAAACTAAGAA